>CM026214.1:26942463-26963539 GCA_014839995.1 Xenentodon cancila
TGTGACCGGGGATGTTTGTGTCATCCAGACCTTTCTCTTGACATGCCTTCTGTAACAATATGACTGTTTTCCTTCCTGATTTTTTCTGAGAAAGTTCCTCAAATACTTTTTTGACTGTCACTTCCCCAAATTCTTTCCCATAATTTCCCTATTTATTATTGTTATTCTCAATTTCATTACACTTTTTTTTACTCTTCTTAAATGGCGCTCCTGTTTTGATAAACTTTGTTGTTCTGCCATACAGTATATTGCCCTTCTTCTTCTTTATTATTTTAACCTTCATTGTCATGTAATCATCACCAAGAATTCAAACATGGGGCATTTCCAAAAGATTTTGTTTCCTTCTTTAATCTTTCTAAATACTGACTGTCTTGTTCTCTTCCCCACTATAACTCTGGAAAGACACATCTTTGCCCTCTTCCTAACTTCCATTTTTTCTGTTTCTTATGTGTATATATTTTATGTTCTTTTTCTGTTTGAACCTGAATGAGGGGAAAAAAACATATTTCTTTCGATGACTTAAAGCAGAAAACAAAATTCAAAATTCTCTCAAATCCTTTATCAGCTAAGAGGCTAACATGTTCATTTTCTTGACCATTCACTGCACAATTGTAGTATGGATATCAGCAAGTATAGCCTTTCAAAACAAATTTAAAAAGGAAAATCTATTTAAAATCTTTTTTTGTGCTAGTCACACCATGTTTGGGCATAAGGATGTCCATCTGTGCACGTGGCACCAGGACACCCTAGGCCAGAGGTCGATGATCGACTTTGTTGTCATTTCATCTGATCTTTGGTCGTAGACACTCAGGTAAAGAGAGCGGCTGAGCTGTCGACCGATCACCACCTGGTGCTGATGTGGCACTGTGAAATAGAGGAATAGTAGCCCCCCATTTTATTTTGATGCTTATGCCTGTGGGATGTTTAATCAGTGAAACTACTGTTAAGGCCAATTGCACTATTGACAGGTGTAGTATAAGTTTCGCCAGCAGAGGGCGCTCAGTGCCGTAAGTACCAGTGGCTGACGCTCTGGCCAGCAGAAGAAGTTGGTCAGTCGTTACAGGCGCAGTTTGGGAGACGACGCACAAAGTAGCTCCTGTAACCTGCTGTTGTTTATATTTTGCAGTTGTGACTAGTATATAGCAGATAACAGTAGTAATGGGTCATAAGTGTCTTGTGGCATAGCGAAGGCAGAGCCTTCGCCCGGGTGGTGAAAATGGAGGACGTGAAACGTAAAAATGGCGGATGTGAAACGTAAAAATGGCGGACGTGAAACGGGAAACCACGTTTAACTTTTCATGAGGGTGATCTGCTTCCGCGTGGTGAAAATGGCGGACTTGGGGTTGAGACAGTTGCAGCAGTCGGTCACAGAGCTACTTCACAGCAGTAGAAGCACAAGTTCATGGCTAACTCCTACCTTATCTGTGCTGGTCAAGTTATTTGGTAGTGATTAAGCTTGTATGGTTCATGTACGATGTAAAACTGCACTCTATATTTTTGGTGTGTATTGTGGTTATGTGTTTCATTAATAAGTTTCACAGTATGTGTATTATGTTATTGTTAGTGTAAAGCAGAAGAAGTTGGTCAGTCGTTACAGGCGCAGTTTGGGAGACGACGCACAAAGTAGCTCCTGTAACCTGCTGTTGTTTATATTTTGCAGTGTTCAGCGAAATAAATATGTTGCACGGAAGATGAGTTGGCCCATCATTCAAGCAGTGTAACACTGAGTTGGATATGCTGGCCAAGGAGGAAGCGGGAGAGACTGGGCAGACCCAAACGTATTGTGAGGGTCTGTTGGGAATGTCTGGCCGAGCCCTCGGTCAGGGAGGTCTTAAACTCCCACCACCAGAAGAGCTTTGCCCAGATTCCGAGGGAGGTTGTAGACATTAAGTCTGAGTGGACCATGTTCTCTGCTTCCATTGTTAACGTGGCAGCTCAAAGTTGTGGACTCAGGGTCTCTGGTGCCTGTCATGGTGGCAATCCCCAAACCTGGTGGTGGACACCGGAAGTAAGGGATTCTGTCAGGCTGAAGAAGGAGTCCTATCGGGCCATGTTGGCCTGTGGGACTCCTGACATAGCCAAAGGAATACTTTGAGGATCTCCTCAATCCCACCAACATGCCTTCCACTTAGGAAGCAGAGGCTGGGGACTCTGCGGTGGACTCTTCCATCACCCAAGCCAAATTCACTGAGGTAGTCCGTAAACTCCTTGGTGGCAGGGCACCAGGGGTGGATGAGATTTGCCCTGAGTACCTCAAGTGCCTGAATGTTGTAGGGCTGTCTTGGTTGACATGCCTCTACAACATTGCATGGAGGAAGAGAACAGTGCCACTGGAGTGGCAAACTGGGGTAGAGGTCTCTCTTTTTAAAAAGGAGGGCTGAGAGTGTGTTTCAACTATAAGGGGATCACACTTCTCAGCCTCCCTGGGAAAGTCTATTCCAGGGTCCTGCAGAGGAGAATTCGGCCGAAAGTCGAACCTCGGATTCAGGAGGAACAATGCAGTTTTCGTCCTGGAACACTGGACCAACTCTATACTCTCTGCAGGATGCTGGAGGGTTCATGGGCGTATGCCCAACCAGTCTACATGTGCTTTGTGGATCTGGAGAAAGCATTCCACCGTGTCCCTCGTGGTTTTCTGTGGGGGGTGTTCCATGAGTATGTGGTCCGGGGCCCTTTGCTATGGGCTGTTCGGTCTCTGTACGACCAGAGCAGGAGCTTGGTTCACTTTGCAATAAGTCAGACCTGTTCCCAGTGCATGTTGGACTCCAGCAGGGCTTCCCGGTTCTGTTCATAATTTTTATGGACAGAATTTCTAGGCATAGCCAGGGAGAGGAGGAGGTCTAGTTTGGGAACCACAGGATTTCATCTCTACTTTTTGCAGATGATGTTGTCTTGTTGGCTTCATCGAGCCAGGACCTTCAGCATGCTGGAATGAGAATCAGCACCTCCAAATCCGAGGCCATGGTTCTCAACCAGAAAAGGGTGGCTTGCCCTCTCCGGGTAGGTGGAGAGGTCCTGCCTCAAGCGAAGGAGTTTAAGTATCTCTGGGTCTTGTTCAGGAGTGAGGGAAAGATGGAGCGTGAGATTGACAGATGAATTGGTGCAGCGTCTGCAGTCATGCGGTCGATGTACCAAACCATCGTGGTGAAGAAAGAGCTGAGTTGCAAGGCGAAGCTCTCGATTTACCGGTCAATCTACGCTCCCACCCTCACCTATGGCCATGAACTTTGGGTAATGACCAAAAGGAGAAGATCACAGGTAAAAGCGGCCAAAATAAATTTCCTTCGTAGGGTGGCTGGGCACTCCCTTAGAGATGGGGTGAGAAGCTCAGTCATTCGGGAGGAGCTCGGGGTGGAGTCGCTGCTCCTTCACATTGAGAGGAGTCAGCTGAGGTGGCTTGGGCAACTGTGTAGAATGTCCCACCGGGAGGAGGCCCCGGAGAAAACCCAGGACACGCTGAAGAGACTATGTCTCTCGACTGGCCGAGATCAGTCAATCAAAGAACATTAGTCCCCTTGTAGCAGGGATTTTCTCATTTCTTTTGCCATAATGCCTATGAAGGTAGCAAATGAAGACTACAAGCGTGATTAGTTAGTTTATGCTCTCACTATGTCAAAATACAAGTTTGTGACATAATAGCCAGCTCTCCTGTTAGCAGGTCTAGCTTAAGATAACAGTTGTATGCCGGTCAGATGGTTGGTTGATCGATCCCGTTACCCGAAACCCACAGTGCACTTGGAAAAGACAATGCAGCCCCAAAACAGTGCTATTTGATTGTATTTGTACTTGAGTCTTCAGAAAATTTGTCAAATGAGCAAAATAAATGTGAATTACTACTTGCAACTTAAAAAAAGTTTAAAAAAATGTTTAATTTTTGGTGCTCGAGGTCCTGTGAAAAACAGATTTTTAAAAAGAAAAAAACAAAAACTCATATATCCTGTATCCTGGGACTTAATGTCCTCTTGAGATTTTTAAATGCAGTTGTTGCTGCAGGAAGAGTGAAACTATAAAACATGGCGTAATATCTTCAAAAGGTGAGTAAGCAAGCTTGTATGGCCACATTTGTCTTGTTATCCACCCCTCCATGTGACCTACCAGGCAGAGCTATTATGTATTAGAAAGAAAACTGTGCTGTTCCCTGCTGTGCTCTCCAGACCATCAGTTTCACCCAAACACACACACACACGCACACGCACACAACAAATTACAGACGAGGCCAAAAATCCTGCAACAGTGTAGAAAATTCAGTTTGTGTGTGAGTGTGCGCTGTACCTCAAACTCGTCAAGTTCAATTACTAAATTCATCTTGATCTGTTATTTTACTCTACTCACGCAATGGACACACACACACACACACCACACACACGGCAGAGAGATAAAAGGAGAAGGTTGTTTCTGGGTCCTCGAGCACATATGCTGCATGCATGCCTGTGAATTGTTTTGTGAAGCAGAGGCACGCTGACATCTATGACAAGCATGTGCAAGAAATATGTGTGAGCATGGACTGATTCTGTGTATCATGTATCATGCTGTCCTTTCTGTTATCAGTGTTTAGTATATCATTATAACTTTAGTTCTCTGGAGTTGTTTACACTTTTGGTTTGTTAAGATGTTAACTTCTCTTACCTTGAATCAGGTTGGATGAAAACATGTAAAACTTGTAACATTCATGGGAACATTATGTGGTTTTTATTTCCACAAAAGTGCATGAAGTTACATTCTGCTTTAATAGATTAAAGACTGTATTAGCGTGAGAGGATGAATATTGCTTTAAATATCTAATGCTTGGAACAACACCGAGAGGGCATTAAGAAACTCAGGAACTGAAATCTGTGGAAAACTAACTAGTAGTCGTTGTCATAAGTTATATATGAAGGAGATGCTTTGTTTGTTGAGATGTTGTGTTTAGACCAGGATCTGTGGATCTCAGCGGCTCATCACCAAGGCTGCATTTAGATACCAGCTCAGAAAGGAAAGTATTGTCAGTCTCCTCCTCAGCATGAACATCATGAAGGTGGCAAGACTAAGAAAGACAACGACTCACTCATTGAGACATAAAGCAATAATATCACATTTTAATTGTGCTCAAATGGAATCAAAGACAGACAAAAAAGGGAACGACCACCAGAAGGCAACATAGGATTTATAGAAACAGTTAGGTAATGTTGATTTATAGTGCACCCTTCACAGACCAGTGAAAAGAAAACGTTAAATAGCAATAAAAGCAACAAATAAATCAAACAGGGATGAGAAACAACTACAACTTAAAACATCACATAAAAGCCTGCCTGAATAAAAATGTTTTCAGCTGTTTTTTAAAAGCATCCTCTGAAAAAGAAGAAACAATGTTAGAGTGCCAGAGTCTACCTCAAAAACACAATGAATATGTGTTTTAAGATGAGAATGAGGCACCACCAGCCATCTCTGATCAGACGACCTCAGACGGGGAGTCACTGATGCTTTCTTTTTAAATTGGAGTAATATTGTCTCCATTCCGGTTGTTGGATAAATACTTTGTGGCTCCGTGAGGAAATGGAAACCTGAAAAGGCCACAATTAAGAGCCTACAAAGAGTGTGACAGAAGATCCAGCTCCCGTTGCCATGGCACAGTGTTCCACTGATAAGCAGTTCAGCAGTTTTATGGGTAAATACATCAGATTAATTAGTTAATAATAGGAAATAGTAAATTTCCTGCACTCATAAGCTTTTTTAACCTTCTACAAAGCAGGTGTACAAAGCAGTTGGGGGGCGACTGGCTTTGACTTTATTGAGCTGTGGCCTCCCCGATATTTACTTAACATTTCTTCAGAACTGGTTAAGAACTATTCTCGTAGCGTGAGAAGATCACAAATTGCAATTTTCTGTTTGTCCAGCACCTTTTTGAGAATTAACCTCAGGTTCCCGTTGGAGTTTGTGGAGTCTCTCAAACGTGGATGCAAAACTTCCATGTCATGATCTCGGAGCCACTTCCTCACTTTGTGGGGTGACATGGTCTTCCATCTGGAAAATGAACAAATCCTCACCATATTGATCCTGGATTGATGGGAGGAAATATGATTTCTTCATTCATACCAGTGTTGTCGATATAAATGTAGGAATGTCCTTTTATCACTTTGGTCTACAACTGGAGCCTGGTGGCCACCGGGTTCAAGTCTAGCTGAGTTCAGTGGATCTCACAGTTTTGTTTTGATTTTCTTGAACTGGTGGATTCTTGTGTTCTAGCAGATTAAAAGAATCATGAACAAATAATTTATTACACTTAAAAATGTACAACAGATCAGTATAAAATTAATTAATACAATAAATATACACCAGCTCAACATAGAAATTGCATAAAAATACTGATTTTGGTCTGATATGTTATGTAACACAAACAAGATGTTTTGGACTTGATAGAAATGTAAACATGCTTCACGTTTCCCACTGTTAAAATGACCTTGATTCATCTGTGGGGAGCTTATCCACATCACTTAAGATGAATGATATTTGTAAGTCTTGTCAGAGGCTTAAAATAGCAATTTATTCCGATGTTGCCGCTTGCCCTCTGGGCTAACATTAAATCCATTATGGTGCAAGAAAATATTCCCTTCTTCCTCAAAACTGATTGGATTCATTTTATTTTGCTCCCTAAAAAGCTTACAGTTCACCAACTCATCATGCCATGAACATAACACAAAATATTTCATTTCTATACTTCTATATGCACACATGGATGCCCACAGACCCACTTACTGGTCGTCACAACCAATAGCCTTCTGATGCCAGGAATAGCTGTCTTCTAGTTTGCAGCAGCACAGAAACCCACATGCATACAAAATTAAAGAACAGTAAGAGCGTCTCATTTGGACTGTAGTTGCATTTTGTAAAATGCTCTACATTTTTGTCATATAACTAACAACAATACAGAAAATGATACTTATTTCTATTTCATTCTATTGACATCAGTAGCAGCTGTGACATGTTCGTCATGTTACACGTTCATGACAGACAGCACTGAGGCGTAAGAGCTGCGGAGCACCGACACGAAGCTTATGAAACGTTCAGGCTGTTCCCTGCAACATCCACTTCCATAAACATGCCCAAGTAACTATCACTTTACAAAGAAACATTAATGTTTGAATCTTGATTTTTCACTGAAAAGGATTGATAGACAGCAATGCTGTGGGAAGGCCGCATTGTCCACTGCTGCATGTCTACTGTTGCATGTCCACTGCTGCATGTCCATTGCTGCATGTCCATTGTTGCATGATCATTGCTGCATGTCCACTGCTGCATGTCCACTGCTGCATGTCCATTGCTGCATGATCACTGCTGCATGATCACTGCTGCATGTCCACTGCTGCATGTCCATTGCTGCATGTCCATTGTTGCATGATCACTGCTGCATGTCCACTGCTGCATGTCCATTGCTGCATGTCCACTGCTGCATGTCCATTGCTGCATGTCCATTGTTGCATGATCACTGCTGCATGTCCATTGCTGCATGTCAACTGCTGCATGATCACTGCTGCATGTCCACTGCTGCATGTCCACTGCTGCATGTCCATTGCTGCATGTCAACTGCTGCATGATCACTGCTGCATGTCCACTGCTGCATGTCCACTGCTGCATGTCCACTGCTGCATGTCCACTGCTGCATGTCCATTGCTGCATGTCAACTGCTGCATGATCACTGCTGCATGTCCATTGCTGCATGTCCACTGCTGCATGTCCATTGCTGCATGTCCACTGCTGCATGTCCACTGCTGCATGTCCACTGCTGCATGTCCATTGCTGCATGTCAACTGCTGCATGTCCACTGCTGCATGTCCATTGCTGCATGTCCACTGCTGCATGTCCATTGCTGCATGTCAACTGCTGCATGATCACTGCTGCATGTCCATTGCTGCATGTCCACTGCTGCATGTCCATTGCTGCATGATCACTGCTGCATGAGAATGATTTTGCATCACATCGTCACATCATTTTGTCGCGTGCACTTTTATTTTTCCGCCACATTGGGCTTTCAACTTTGCTAGTGTGATGTAATGAATCAATACAAAAAGTAAATTCAACCAGATAGCCAGGAAGAAATATTATGCTTTTATTCTCTTTAAAATTTGTGCAGGGATAATTCAAACAAATAGTTCATAGATAAAACATTTAGGATCAATAAATTACGTTTACCATAATGTTACCACCTGCTTAGATTTTGAAAAGATTTGATTTTTAAAGGACATTTCAAGTCTAAAGTGCAGCTGCCTGGGTCAGATTTGAAGGATGTTGAGCAACAGAAGCAGATTGTCGTTTAACATATGCAGGAAACGCCGCCAAAGCTACTGTGGGTGAAGACCTGCATGGACTGCAGCAGTATGGGGGATTCCACCTGGTCCACCAGGCACACCTTCTGAATGAAACACTTTTCTATCAGTACAGCAGAATGTCAATACGGCCGTTTGATGCGTGAGGGTTCATTGTAACCAGCAGCAACAAGCTCTTCCTTCATGTTGTTTTGACATTCATTTTGACACGCAGCAGACCCGGGTAGAGATGACGCAGAGCGCCACATCAGCCTTGATTGGATAACTGCCTTGCACTGGAACCCCTCATTTGCATAAAATAGAGCAACACTTAATTTTTTGATGCTCTGCCCGGACACACTGCCTTCCCAAGATCCTTTGTGAGAATGGACGAGGCATTCAGTCACGTGACCCACTGGTTTCTGAGGACCGGTTTTGACGCCTGTTTTTCTTCGTGCTGCTCAGCTAGCCGATGGGAACGCGTCCGATGGGAACGCGTCCGATGGGAACCTGTCCAATGGGAACGTGTCCAGCGCATGTGCGTTTCTCGACTGGCCACTAGAGGCTGGATCCAAAAGCGAGTCCATCTGCACTGACCTCCACGTTAAAATGTCCAATTTTAGAACAGAAATTAACATATTTACAGCCTGTTCAAAAACCATTTTGGTCTCAAAACTTTGATTCACACCCATGACACCTCTGAGGGGTGAAGGTTTTTGTACCATGCCAGGAGAGTTTATATAACAAATTAAATGTATGTCTAATATCACCTCCACACCCGTAATCATTATGCTACCACGCTTGGTCAACAAACCAGCTGCTTGCAATAACCCAGCTAAATGTGACAGTCATTTTTGATTTCGCTGCAGAAAACATGTTAAATAATAGATATATCCCGCTGTAACATGTGACGGCAGCTCCAAAGATATTTCGACGGGGATTAGCTGAAGGAGCTGGTAGCCAAGTGAACTTTGATTGATGGTGGGTGTGTTCTCGCTGGCTTCCTCAGCAACGGGGCCGTGACCTGTACGAAGACACAGCTGCTTCAAAACTGCTCTCCAGAAACCACAGGCTCACATGAACAAAGGGTTCGTCTGTCGTTTTTTACAGTCTATGGTTGCGTTCCATAGAAGATGAATGGAATGAGAGCAATGCAGCAAGTGTGCGTCAGTTCAAACTGTTGCTGGGGGGTTACTGGTGGCTGAATCCGCTTAAGTACATTTTAATAATCACCTTTCAACTTAAAATTGGCAAAAAAAATGTATTTAAGTAATGTCTGAGTTTTAGAAAATAAACAAACTAAAAAAATAGTCTTTAGGCTGTGGATATATATATATATATATATGTATATATATATATATATATATATATATATATATATATATATATATATATATATATATATATATATATATATATGGATTTCTGCTGTTAATTCTGGGACTTAACACATTTCCTATGAAGAGTTGCCATGGCAACAGGAAATTGTTGATTGATTATGCTTTCAAAAACCAGCTAATGACCTCAATAACTCCAACTGCAGACATGTTGATGAGGAGAGGTCAAGAATATAGAGCAGTAGGAGAGCTGGCAATAAGAAGCGAGAGGTTTTTCTTTCACGTTGATCGTCATGGAGATTGTGAGATCTTGAGGAAGTATGAAGGACGAGCTTGGTGCTCTGATAAGGAGACAGAAGAAGTATCGTCTTTTTGGAGCACTTTCCAATGCCTCTTTATTCAGGCTCTGGACGATTTAAGCTTTTAAGAGATTTTAAAAATGTCAGCAGAAGAGAGGCAGGAATGTTTGCAGTAGCTAGTGGTTTTTAGTAGTAATCAATAGATGGCGTAATCCTAGACACCGCACTGTGAAGGAGCACCTCTGCCTCCCAGATGTTGACCTGCTGTCTTAGAGCTTTCATACATGCAGTCTACTAAGTGTTCATCTGCATTTCCTGCCAATGCTGCATATGGCATCATCAACACAGATGTTGCCAGGCAACACGCACAGCACTCCAGTGTCTTCATGGTGACCTCTGGAGATGTTGACCACCCCTTTCTGTGCTACACACTTTTAGAAAGTAGGAACTTTCTAAGAGTTTATGAACTTGGAATTATGCAATCTTTACTGTCTTACGTATTTTTAAAATAATGTATACTGTAGCATCATAATTTCCCTTCAGGAATTAATCAAATGTTAAATTCAATATAAAATCATTAATACCCATTACACGAGCATGCTTTAAAACTGATATAAAACATCACTGAAAAAATAAGATAGACAATAGAAAGGAAGCAATTATGTTGATGGAAAAATGGTGTACCTCCTGAATTGTCTGAAATGTCTTTTTATGGATTTTCCGTTTGTCAGTAACGGCACAGAAATGATGAACATTTGACTGTCATTACGTTTACGCTGTCTGATGACGTCAGAGAAAACGCAGTAAAGGACACACAAACTGGAACTATCGTTACCTGGATGCATTCAAAATGAAAAAAGTAAGGAAAAGAGCGACAAAAAGTGAAGTCTGACAAAGGTCCAAGCAGAGGTTAGGGTTCTGCAGGGAGAAGTGGGCTGGTTTGTTAGTAGACAGCTAAAGTTCTGGGATTTTGATAGCATAATTGAATGGATTCTCTCAAGTTTAAAAACGAAGGAATATGGCTGCAGTTTGCTTTACGCTTTTGGAAATTTACAAAGTAGTCTTAGTGCAGTATCTTCAATCACAGAATGAAATGTTAATTGGAGGCGTTTGGCTAAACTAAAGCTGCTGCTTTGTGTTGCAGCCAGACTGATTTATTTTTGTCAACCATGCACACTTGCTTTTCTAGGCTTAAATAACAGATATGTCTCAGGCACGTTACATGCTCGTAAATATAAATGTTCTGTCACCTTCCAACCTCGAGCAACAACATGTGTGCTGTAAAGACGTGTGATTTCAACCATGAATAACTCTGTGTATGTGTATAGACATTTTCCCTTTTGCCCAGGGACTCTAAACAACATTGTTGTGTCGTCATCATGTTTGCACTTTCTCCATGACTTCTTTTTTTTTTTTTTTTTACTTCTCTTATATCATCTGCGCTCTCCCAGTCTCAACACGTGTTTTAAACCCAGTGCTACTGGCAGGATTGCGGGGGCTCGAGCCTCGCCGCCCAGAGACATGCCAAAGTCAGCCTACCTGCACTCAGGGACATGATGCTCTTTTCTTGTTTCTTCTGTTCCTGGCTGAACATTAACATGTATAACAATCTTTGGCAAAGGCCAGAATAGACAGGCTAGGGAAATGGATCTGGGCTCACAGTAAGTCAGACTCTGCCCTTTGGTGACTCCCTGTCTCTGTGATATCTGATTTGTTTTGCTTATTCTCACTTTCTCTTTCTCTCTCTCACCCACTTTGGAAAGTTTAACCTACTTAAGGCCCAACTGCCTGATGAATAATGGAGGTCACACAGTTCCTATCAGCAGGATACTGCCTTTGATCTCGTATCCTTCTCCTCTGCCATTCCTTCAATCTTTCCTTTCTTGCTTTTTTCCACTCCATCCTTCAGATGGGTTTGTTCCTTCTCTTTCCTTTTCATATGCCAGCTCGTACAACACCAATTCAGGAAAAAAAAACAATAATTGTACATGTATATATAGAAAGAGCTGTGAAAAAGCTGCAGTTCTGTTATTTACTTGGACTTTCATTTCTTTGCAGCCAGTATGAACCCGAGGTGTTAAATTTTATTTTCCTTGTCAACTTCATGTCATTTGTACACAAATCCATTTCTGCACTTCAGACCTGTAACAAAGTATATTGGGACAGCCAGACCTTTAGCACTTTGTAATGGAGCCATTCTTTCTCACAACATTTCAAGTCTTCTGGCATTAAGGACCCCAGGTGATGAAGTGTTTGGGTGTTGTTTTTGTTCAATTCTTCCTACAAACATGTCTTAAGTGTGGAGCACTGGGTTCATTTTGTGTTCTTTGGTTTCAAACTTCTCCGTACATTATTTTTTGGGGAAAGGTCATGACTGAAGGCAGGTCAGACCAGCATCTTCTTTCCTCAGCCAAGCTTTGGTAAGTGTGCTAAATGGAGTGATTCATTGTCTTCTTGAAATATGCATGGATGTACCTGGACCTGTGTGTTGTCTTGAAGGTGGCATGTCCATCCATCCACCCATCCATCCATCTATCCATCCATCCATCCATCCATCCATCCATCCATCTATCCATCCATCCATCCATCCATCCATCCATCCATCCATCCATCCATCCATCCATCGTCAGCTGGAGCCTACTCCACCTCTCTTCACACAAAACACAATCGGTTGAAGCCTGCATATATTGTTCTAAGATCTTAGTGCAGCATTACTAATGAGGGTGTAGATTGTGCTTTTCATCTTTGGTCCAGACCACACTGCACTTCTTTCTTCAAAAAAAAGAAAAAGAAAAAAGTAATTTGTCTGACACCCAATACACATTTACACTGTGAGCAAAGTGTGGTACTTCCCTGAAGCGTCCAAGCTCAGAGATACTGACAGCATCTCTGGTCAGCTGGTACCTTAACGAGCCTTCTAGATTTGCACTGTAGTTTCAAATCTCATTTGTGCATGTAGCCCAATGCTGTAGTAACTCCAAAGTAACACCATGCCTTTGTGCTTATGTCAGCCATTGATGAATGACTTTTCTTGATTGGGTGCTGTCTGAGGAATCAGAGATCATGGCACTCTGACGTAGGCTGCCACTCTTGACCTTTATGATTTGAAATGGATAGGCTGATCAAGGACAGAAGAGCTGCTGTCTGGGGCTGCCTCCTGCAGCCCCCTTTCTTTCTGTTTGCTTGCTTTTCCTTTTTTTAACATTTTATTGCAAATGGTAAAGAAGCAAGACGATTGCAAGAAACGATCATTTGGTGTTAATCCCTCTAAAATGAACCCATTGTTTTATCTAAGGTCCACGTCAGTAAAAAAGCTTGGTGACATATCTGTTGCAATGCAAGTTAATATGCAATAACTCTTTGTGGCTCAAGTTAGGAGCCTCAACAAAGGTTTTCAATTAACTTTAGGAAAGCCAGTTAAGCTATAATCCTGAGAAAGTGATTTTTTAAGCTATCACAGCTTTATTTTGGTGTCTTTAAAATCACTTACCACTTTGTATAGACAAAGGCAAGGCAAGGCAAGGCAAGGCAAGGCAAGGCAAGGCAAGGCAAGGCAAGGCAAGGCAAGGCAAGGCAAGGCAAGGCAAGGCAAGGCAAGTTTATTTGTACCAGACAATTCAACAACAAGGTGATTTACAGAGACATGAAAACATCACATCGTAGAAATAAAAAAGTATGATTAAAAGTTTAAACAAAAAAGAGCTGTAGATCAAATCAATAATTTAAATATGATCAAGTTTTACACTCACGCTTAAAAGTATCAGAGCAGATTTGTGTCTTTATTCACCTGCAGCTGAGAACAGGTGAGTTTCCAACCTGGATTTACATAAACTGACTGTTTCTGGGAGTTTGTTCCAGACATGTGGAGCAGAGAAGCTGAAGGAAGCTTCTCCAGGTCTGGTTCTGACTCTGGGAACTGATAAAAAACCAGATCCAGATGACCTGAGGGGTCTGAACTGCAACCTTGTGTCCAGCTTATGAGTTGTTGAGTTCTGAAGAAAAATATTATCAAGTAATGAAGAGTTTCAGGTGCAACTCTGGATCACTTTATCATTTGGTGAATGATTATTTATTCTCTTCTTTCTGCTGTAAAGCCCTTCAGGTGTAAGTTCACCACACAGCCTTTTAAGTTTTGTAAAAAACTATTTATGTCATTATTTTATTAAAAACATAAAACATAAAATAAAACCCATACAATTGTCACTTAATTTGAATACCTAAAAACTCCATTTGGCCTGGTAATCTGAACAAAGCCTCAAAGACCATGGCATACATGATGTGCCAAGTGGTTCTACACAAACCATGTGACACATCAGGCAAAATCTTTGCAGTTTCCCCCAAAATACGGGTTATCTGCTGTTTTTGACATTTAACCCAATAACCCTCATCCTCATATTCATTATAATCTTATTCCTGCCCTTTGTTGCTATGCCATTTGCACCTCTCCTTCGTAAGTTTCCATAGATTTAATGTTCTTCATTGATTAACTGGCAGCAATGAAATTGATGCATTTCCCTTTTCTTCGTTCATATTTTAACAGGCAGTTAATCAATACTGGGAGGCCTCACAGCAAGGGCATAGACACTTTTATTGGAAAAGGCTGAGTGTAAGTATGCATGAATGCATTAATTGCTACTAATGCGCCTCTATAACTACATGTGCAAAAACCCGTGCAAACACGTACAATATATTGAGGGCACTTTTCATGCTCTGTAACCACAGATTAAAAAACTGGGTCACACATAAATAACCAAGTTTGGAAAAAAAAAAGAAAATGTGCATCTTTTACACACACACACACACACACACACACACACACACACACACACACACACACACACACACACACACACACACACACACAAACACACACATATATACATATATATATATGTGTATATATATATATATATATATATATATATAAATCCAGCATTACATTTACATTTGGTGTTCACTTTGTTTTTTATCTTTTTGTTCATAAGATGAAAATTGAAAAGATAAAGATGAAAAATAAAAATAAGATAACAAATTACAAGACCACAAGAAATAATACACAGATAGTTAATTTTCTATAAAATTCCTGTAGGACTTAGATCAGGCTTCTGAAAGGGTAATTCCAAGAAATATATTTTATCCTATATTTATGTCTTTCCTCTCTGGCATTAAGACACCTGAACACCCAGCCAGTAAACTGCCAAGACATCTGTTATCATTACAGTGTTCACACTTGCTTATTCTTTCATTTGATATAAAACGACAAAGGGCATACTTAAATGTTTCACCAACCAATACAATTTTTGGGCTCCTTTGAGTTCCGCTGTGGCGACAACTGCTAACGTAGTTTGCAAAGGTAGTTGCTTCACTAATGACACGGTGTACTTTGACGAGAGCTGTTCATGACTATCTGATGTGTGGTTACCTCATTGTAAGAATCACTTACACTATTTTTTGTGTTCTGATAATAATAATAGTAATAGTAATAATAATAACACCTCGCAGATGGGATTTTATTTGTCTCAATTTGTCCCATTACTACCAAAAAATATCCAAAGCATGAACCAAAAACAAATAATCTTAAGCGACCTGAATGAAACCCTGAACTAACTTCCAATACAACGACAACTCACACCTTATATTCGTGTTACCCGCAGTTTGAGCTCAGCTGTAAGTGTATTTCATGTCATGTCGTGTAGCCGTTGTTTCGTTAACGCCGCGTCTTCTGCCACAGTCACGTCGACGTGCGGCGGAGGAGCCCTGGATGCAGCGCAGCGCAGGTAGGTGGAGCTCGTGTGCAGCTGGTGTCGCTCGTCAACCGTGGACGGAGGGCGAGGGAGAGCGAGGGAGCGAGGGGCCACCGGGTGCAGCGCGGAGGTTACGATAGGACACCGCCGTCTGAACAGACGCGGAGCTCCACGACGAGCGCCGCGCGCACACGCCAGCTGCGCCGGACATCTCGCCCCCACTTTCACCGCCGGAAACCTTTCCAACTTGGACGGACAGCGGCTCCGCCGGTAATGTGTCGGCTCGGCGTCCCTCCGCACCGCTGTGAACGTCTGGACCTGGTCGACCGGCGCCGGTAGCCCCCCTCCGTCACCGGCGGAGGGTACAGCACACCCACGGACGTCGCCGGGGGTTGCGGACCAACACCGCCTGCTTCGGCAGCTTGGCCCCCAGCTGCAGGTCGATAGGGGGTTTCCGCCATCCGCCGAGCTCGTTGAACTCGCAGATGACAGACAGCTTATTATGTGATTGTGTCGTAATACGATGTTTCTGCGAGTCTTTTCTGTAACGAGTCTCGCTTTAGTACCTTGAACCAGATCCGACGGCACAACAGGGAGGTACGTAACACTTGTAGCACCGACATCTACTGATGTTTATGGTGTCATTTAAACTCCTAAGTGCGATAAAAGACTCCCGGAGGACCGCACTGGACGGGGACCTGCGTGTGTCTCAAAAGACGGAGAGGTCACCGGGTCGCCTCCTTGTCTCTCCCATCATGCCGTTATGAAGACGTGAACTCTTCCTCCCTCGCTGCTTTTCTCTGTCCGCCGTCTTTGGTCTCGTTTCTTTTTGATCGCTCCCCGTCGGTGATGTATGAAAGCGTGGACGTCGTGGCTCTGAGCCCCAGCAGCAGCCCCAACCCGGGCTCTTTTCTAAGCATGGACTACTACCACAGACCTCCGGGGCTCGGCCCGGAGAAGGGACTCGTGTCCGGGATTGGAGGACTCCCGCGGTCGTTCGGGGGATCATTGGCGGCCGGAAGGCACTGGAGCGGGTCCAGCCACTGTGAGTGTCATTAAAGCCTGATTTGTACTTTTGAACCTGAAGGAAATGCCTGCAGGGCACTGCACTCATTTGATCAAATAATTATAGGACCGCCTGAAGCTTTGCTTAAATGCTTTTTTTCAGTTTGTGGGGGTGGACGCGTCTTCCACCAGTGTGACACATGTCCTGTCCTGTATGGATGTCTGATGTTATTTATTATTATTGTCATGTAATTACAGCAGCTTTTTATTTGATTCACCTCCACTACTGTTGTTTTGTATTTTGTTCCCCACAACATTTCCGAGGAGCGACCTCTTCTGAATGGTAGCTGGTTTTATGCCGGAGCACAGACCCCCTCTCTAACCACTGCAGGTCAGCTGACACCAGCTCATTGATGTTTGGAACCGACTGAAGCTATCAGGCTTGACTTAAATAGTACTTTCTTAACTTTGTACAACAAATTCATTTGTGATCCAATCTTCAACTAGGTCACAATAACTGATAAACTAAATGTGCTTAAGCAGCACGAAGCATTTTCTTCCTGTTTATACGTCACTTTTGATTCCATCTGAAGGATAATTGGGTTACTTTTAGACAGTTTCATCTAGCTGTGGCAGTCTAGAGATCCCTGCTGTCAGCAGAAACCCATCCAAAGTAGCTGCAGTCCTGCCTGGTCACCTCTTGAGGACGAGGCTTGTCCACAGAGCTTGAGTGGACACATGCAGCGGCGAGACGCGGGTGGAGCGACTGCTGCAGGAATTGACTACAGATGCACTGGGTGCAGTTTTCCTGGCTGGTTCCGATTACCAGTTTTTGTGACCTGCCAATGCTGATTTTGCCAGTTCGGATTTTTTTGGAAGGTCACCAATTATCCAATTTTTTAATACTCAGACCTCACTGTTTTTTTTTCATTGTGGTTTTATTATTTATCATATATCATTTTTGTATTTGTTATTGTAACCTTTGTAATCAACATAGTTGTATAATTATTTGTTGCTATGAATAACTTTTTTTTTTTTTGGCTTGTAAGCTTTGATTTTATAACTTGTTTGCGATCAATAACCGAACAGACTGAACTGTAGCTTCTCTGAAGCAAATGTGGTTTTAGTGATTTACAGTCGTCAGCAACTGGAGTGGATTAAAACTTTTAAAGTTTCCAAAGACAAGAATGAACATTGTTCAGAATTAGTTCGTAACGTCCAAGTGTGTTTTTAATCCACTTCAGATGTTGACTACTGTACATTATCATTTTGTACCATGTCAGGTGGATTTATAAAATGTTTTTGTTTTATGTAAATTCACTTTATTGAATTTCATATTAAAATGAGCAACTTGGCATCCAAAATTAACACATTTAAACACTGAATTAAAAAAAAGTGTTGGTCTGCATTAACATCCAATCAGGCTCTAATATCAGTTCAGATGAATGAATATAAATCACTACCTTTTATTTATGTCACAGGGCGACGCCTTTGGTTTGGTAGTCTGGTTATCCGGCGGCGAGCCGGCGTCACCTCCTCGCCGGTCATCGGCAGTTTACTGCTTCTTCCCAGATGTCTGATAATTGTTGTGTTTGTACAATGGTTTGAACCTCCGTGTGACGCAGATCAACGGTCAGAAGTGGACGATAATTCTACGGAGCCTTTTGACTGTTTACTATTAGTCTGATTTGGAATCATATTCAGCAGTCGTTTGTTTATGGATCTGGTGTTTTGTCACGTTTTCTTGGTTCTATCCTCACTTGCTCTTCCACACAGACACGCCTCCTTATCCCCACGCCATCAGAAAACTCGTTTCCATTTGCCGCTGTTGTAGCGAATGTCAATTTTACGTGAAATGCGTTTTTTTTTTTTTTGGGGCTCTCTGTGCGATGATTTGGTTTTTGGTTTGCCAACGTGTACAACGTGACGCCCTGCATTACAAGAAAAGGGAGACGGGAAAACTGCTCCTCAGGGAACCTACACATGTGATCAGTCAAAACGTCCACGTTACCATGTTGCTCCTGCTCCGAGAGCATGCAGCGCGTTCACATGGTGTACGCACGAAACGGACCGGAATGGAATCGGAAAGGTGAGGCTGACCTGCCAGACGCCGGTCACGCTGCTCACTGGCACATTCCAGTACCTGGCCGGTGAATCGGTGCGCTCTAGTTGACATGTATATCCTGGGATACCTCAGCTGAAAGTCGTCATCAGTGAAGTGCGCAGTATGAGCCGGGCACGGCTCGGTCCCCGGACCTTAATGCTGCTGAACAGTGGATTTCCATCAAACGTGCTTCATTTGCTGACTTGCTCCACAAGTCTGCCCTCTGGAGCTTTTTCATTGGTTGATGTGACTGGTATACGAGGAGAACGTACTTGTCATTGGTGACATAGTGACACTGTGATTTTGCTAAACTCGTGAGCGGCTCGTTTTAAGCCTTCATCAGTCATGCTGCTTGATGTATAGTTGCAGCCTTTGTAATTTACTAATTGCGTAATTCAAGGTGCAATATTGATTTGAATTTGTTTGTTTGTTCATCCCAATAAGAGACTCAACGGAATGACAGACGAGGAAACGAGAGCGACTGAGCAAGGGAATACAAGAGCCAATCTTATCCAGTTTGGTGAAGCGACATCGTCGTCGTGCCCTCACGGCGCCTCTGAGCTACAAACGGCAGTAGATTTCTGTCTGCTGCTTCAGTTGATGACGCGTCTTTAGCCGACACCCTCGGTAAACACCTACAGTGGTGAGGAGAAGGCGTTTTATTCGTTTAACTAATTACGGCGACTTGGATGAAGATCAGATCATACGCTATGGCAAATTCAAACAGAAACCAATGAAATCGCAGCACTTTGCCACTTGGACCGTGCCCGGCTGACTCGTGATGTGGCGAGAGCCGTGAAGTGATCCGATGCCTCGTCTCTGCCTTGCGTTCTGATCCCTGATCCAGATGTTTACGCCCAAATTCAAATTTAAAATGCCTTCTAATCCCTGAAGGGAACGTAATCATATGTCGACATCGTATCGGTGCAGCCCCAGTTTCCTGCCATTTGGGAGTGGAGCAGTCACATGATCTCAGTGGACCAGGGGCCTGCTTGTCCCTGGTACGTTTAGAGCAGGGTGTCCAGAGTTCCGTCCCCGAGGGCCGGTTTGCTGCATGTGTCAGATGTTTCCCAACATCAACACACGTCTGTCAATGACAGTCACTTGTATCAGGGTGGGCTGAAGCAGGGGGAAGCTCTAAATCCTGCAGGCCAGCGGCCCCTCGAGGGACCGACTTGGACGCCGCTGGTCTAGACGTAAATATAGTCTATACCCCAGGAGCTTTAGTGTATAGAGCTGTTTGTCAAACATGATTTTTCCAAGTAACTCTTCTAGTTAACAGCTTCTGTGACCAGATTTTCTGCTTTTCTTGATTTTTTTGTGCTGTTACAGCATTTCTGCTGTTAGTCGCTGTTGGACAGGACAAGGGATTTCAAAATGTCATGTGAACCTTCGTAAAACTTTTTCATCACTTCTTTCTTAGCATTTCAGACATTTAACAAATATTTCATGACCTTATAAACTACCACAAATAGTATTACAAAAATTGAGGTTATTAAGAAAAACAACTGAAGACAAATTATTCATAAATAATGGGTCTTTCGATAAAAACACATGCAGAATGTCACAGAACCTTATTTCTGCTATTTGACAGTGGCGCCGCTGTGGCATCACATGCTGGAGACGGTTGACCTCAGAGCCAGACTGTAACCCCGGCGTGATGACATGCTAATGTCACTGTGACATGGCCTTTGCACAAGCGAGTGAAAGTCAAAAAAGGGAAAATGCAAAGTGGACTTGAGCCAGCTGTGGAAAAACAGAAGAGACACACAGAAACAAAAGAGGGGGTGCTCTTACCCACAAACAGAAGGAGAGGAAGAATCAGGCTGTGTGTGTTTGGGTTCGAGCCAGCATGACTCACTGACAATCGGGAAGTGACCTACAGCTCTCCCTCTCTTTATTTCTCCTTCTATCTGCCTTTCTTTCCTGTGTCAGCTGCCCAGTCATCATTTCTCTGCACTGAATGACCTCTCTTTCTGTTTGGTGAGCACACACACGCTCACAATGACGTGCGCACACGCTTGCATTCACAGTTTCTCCAGGAATGTGGGGTGTACTGACCACGTTTGACCTGAGTGTGTGAAAAGAGGAGGAGGTGGACGGCTGCACGTCGCTCTTTCTTGCACCTTAATGTGTGTGGGAACATATGTTATCAAAAGAATAGCTGTAAAGTGCTGTTTAATAATCATTTTTAATAATTATTGTATTCTAAGTACAGCCCTGTGCTATAGCAAGCTTTACGACATAAACCTGCTTCGTAAAAGTAGCACAGATCTAAGCTTAAGGGATGTTCACAAACCCAGGCAGC
>CM026214.1:26963739-26978739 GCA_014839995.1 Xenentodon cancila
CCACAACCCCCCAAAACCCACAAACCACCAAATCACAAACCCACAAAACCACAAACCCACAAACCACCAAAATCACAAACCCACAAACCACCAAAATCACAAACCCACAACCCCCGAAACCACAAACCCACCAACCCCCCAAACCACAAATCCACAAACCACCAAACAACAAACCCACAACCCCCCCAAAATCACAAACCCACAAACCACCAAACCACAAACCCACAAAACCACAAACCACCAAACCACCAAAACCACAACTCCACAAACCACCAAACAACAAACCCACAACCCCCCAAAACCACAAACCCACAAACCACAAACCCACAACCCCCCCCGAAACCATCAAACCACAAACCCACCAACCACAAACCCACCAACCCCCAAAACCACAAACCACAAACCCACAAACCACCAAACCACAAACCCACCAACCCCCGACACAAACCCACAACCCCCCAAAACCATCAAAGCACAAACCCACAAACCACAAACCCACAACCCCCCAAAACCACAAACCACCAAAATACAAACCCACAAACCACCAAACCACCAAACCACAAACCCACAAACCCACCAACACCCAAACCCACAAACCACCAAACCACAAACCCACAACCCCCCAAAACCATCAAAGCACAAACCCACAAACCACAAACCCACAACCCCCCAAAACCACAAACCACCAAGATACAAACCCACAAACCACCAAACCACCAAACCACAAACCCACAAACCCACCAACCCCCAAAACCCACAAACCACCCCAGACAGTCAGAACCCGAATTGCCTGGATCAAAACCAGAACCACCCATAACAGACCCAGAACAACTGCAGATTCTACCAGAATCACCCCAGACAGAACCAGAACCACCCCAGACAGACCCAGAACCACCTAGAACAGAACCAGAACCATCCCAGATTCTACCAGAACCACCCTAGACAGACAGAACCAGAACTGCCCCGATCAAACCAGAACCACCCTGAAAAGAACCAGAACCATCCCGGATTCTACCAGAACCACCCCAGACAGACAGAACCAGAACTGCCCCGATCAAAAGCAGAACCACCCCGAATTCAACCAGAGCCACCCCACACAGAACCAGAACCACCCGGATTCTACTATAACCACCCCAGACAGACCCAGAGCTGCCCCAATGAAAACCAGAACCACCGTGAAAAGAACCAGAACCACCCCAGACAGACAGACCCAGAACTGCCCCGATGAAAACCAGAACTACCCTAACCAGAACTACCCTTACCAGAACGACTGCAGATTCTACCAGAATCACCCCAGACAGAACCAGAACTGCCCCGATCAAAACCAGAACCACCCTGACCAGAACCAGAACCAGCCTGCCTACAACCAGAACCACCACAGACAGACCCAGAACCACCCTGAATACAACCAGAACCACCACAAACACAACCAGAACCATACAAGACATACAGACATACAGAAAGAACTAACTCAGAGAGACCCAGAACCACTTTGAATACAACCAGAACCAACCAAGAGAAGAACACAAACACAACAACCCTGAAGACAATCAGAACCATCTTAGACAGAACCAGAACCACCCTTAACACAACCAGAACTGAACCAGACAGCACCAGAACTAGAACCAGAATCACTGTGAATACAGCCAGAACCAACTCAAAGAGACTCAGAAGCACCCTAAATACAACCATAACCACCTTAGACAGAACCAAAACTAACCGAAATTCAACCAGAACCCCACTTCAGAAAGAAACCAGAAACACCTAAACATAACCAGAACCACCCCAGACAGAACCAGAACCACCCTGAATACAACCAGAACCTCATTGAATACAACCAGAACCACCACAACAAGAACTACAACTACCCAGAACCAGAACCACTGTGAATACAACCAGAACCACCTTAGACAGAACCAGAACCACCCCAAACACAACCAGAACCTCGTTAGACAGAACCAGAACCACTTTAGACACAACCAGAACTACCCCAAACAGAACCCGAACCAACTTGAACACAACCCAAACCATGTCAGACAGAACTAGAACAACCCAGAACACATCAAGAACCATACCAGACAGAACCAGTACCACCCTGAACACAACCAGAACTACATCAGAATCTATCACATTTGATTACCTTAACACACGACAGAGTGACACTGACACCTATCACATTGGTCAAGGTCAAAAAATAACTGTTCCTTTATTTAACTTCACCTGGATTGGACCTAAGCCAGGAGACAACTAACCAGTGTAAAGAAGAGACAACAATGAGATCAGAAGTCAGAACGTCAACCACGTCGTAAAGGAAGAGTTTACATCATCTCATTAATGTTCATGGTGAAAAACAGCCATTAAAGGTGATGTGGGACCCGAGAACAACCACAAATGCAGGTTTTAGTCAAAAATGTATCAGTCATGTCACTTTCATAATATAAGTGACGGATAACTTAAATTATTTACAATAATACATCTTGATATGGTCAAAAAAAAACTTGTTTAATTTTAAAGATTATAAAATTTTAATACAATATACTTACATCCATTCTAAGGTTTCTTGTTCTAAAAAACAAAACTAAAGCTGTAGAGCTTCTGTGACTTCAATTTAAATAAATTCATTTTCTAATGGAACTACTTTTAATTTTGAATATGTGAGGAGGTGTAAGTACTGTATTGGAGTTATCTTTTTAAATGACGAGCACATAAAACAACTCTGACTCAAACACGTGTTATGTGGCTCAGAAACATGAATTGACGCAGACATTGAGAAAACAATTTAGGTTTTCCTGATGTAAAGGTTCAGCGGGATTTGAGCAATGTTTGTCAACAATTAATGGGTTTCTCTACCCTTGAGACATGCATTTTTAAAGTAAGAGTTGGTCATCTTTTGCAGCTGTGGTCAGGGACTAGATATCATATTTTTTGCTGTTTCTGAATGTCCACAAGATGTCAGAATTCTCCTTGTTCATGATTGGCCTTTTATTGAGTTTCCAAGGGCTGAAACAGACTGTGATGGATCCTGGCCTGTCCAAGCTCTACCCCTGCCTGTCGCTGAAGAGAGCTGGGATAGCCTCCAGCAGACCCGAGAGAACCTAGGAATAAGCAGAGAAATGACTGGAAAAGGAAAATAACAACAGAAAATGGTGTATTCAAGACACCGGTGTTGTCACTCATCATGTGAGTTCAGAGAAAGTTCAGAGAATTTCATGGCACTCGCAGGTCGTGTCCTTTGTCAATTCATGGGGTTTCTCTCTTTCTTCTCTTTTTTTAAACCTTATGTTTAACAAATTGTCTCAGACAAACATATATTTTCATCTCAGTATGACATTTGTTTCTGTCTGAACCTGTGCAGGGGCAGGTTTCTCCGCTTCATTGTTGTGACGGAGGAATCGTCTAGGCCTTTCACTTAACTCCACCTGGTCATCAGCTGCTCAGGAGAACTTCTGCAGCTAATGAAGGGGTTTCCAGTTTCATTCATTCGTACATGTTACACAGAGTTAATTGTAACATTTAAATATATGAAGAGGGAAGCAGAGTGGCTTCTTCGTTACGCTGATGCCTCACAGAAGGCTCCTGGTTCAAACCTTTTCCAGTGCAGTTTGCATGTTGTCCCTGTGTTTGTGTGGCTGTTCTGTGGTTACTCTGGTGCCCTGCAGTCCAATAACATGCAGGCCAGGTTATAGATTATAGATGGTTGGACAAATAAAAACGAATTTAACTGCCACTTTGTTAGAGCAGGATTACATGAAAGGCTTCCCTGAACAATTAACACAACTGATAGTTTCTTTCAAGCAAAATATATAATAAATATTATTGTGATCACAGTTATACAAAGCCCAGTTCCGATAAAGTTGTGATGTTGTGTAAAACGTGAATGAAAACAGAATACAATGATGAGCAAATCCTTTTCAATCAATATTCAACTGAATACACCATAAGACAAGATGCCTAATGTCGCCTGCAACATGTTCCAGAAAGCAACAACATAATCTGAAACAACAGATTTTCTTTACCTATTCCATCCTATGAGCTGCTGGTTATCAGAGTGACGTGACTTCTAAAAACCCCGCCTCACACTGGCAGGTACATCCCCTCCACCATCAGACTGGCTGCGCTCGAGCAGTTTCATGAGGGCAATGAGGCAGACTCAACTTGAGTGTTTTTCCTAATTTGTTCCTTACATTCGGCTTTGGATTGTGTCCTTGAGGACTTGAACCCTGCACAGCTCGTGTTGTGCAACCCAGGGCAGAAGAGATGGAGTCTGTCTCAGCTTCTGTGGCCATGACAGATTTTAGAAAATGAGGAAAAAGTAATCAGCAGGAATCTAAGACAGGCTCTAATTCGTATTCGAATCCTTTTGAGCCACATCCACAAAGCTAAAATGAGAGATTGTCACTGCGCCATGCAGAATGTCTCCTGACTGGATTCCTTCTCTAAACCGGTGATGTCTGTAACGTGTCAACTGTTCTTTTGTGGATCAGAACAAACAATAAAACCTGAGAAATGTAAAAGTATACTGGAAAATAATTTATCTGCAGAAACCTAACATCTCTAATGTTAAACGTGAAATGAACAGAGTCACAGACATTTGATCTAAATAATCTTGAAAACGACCTATCCATCCCATAGTCTCCCCGCCTCCCTCAGAGATGGCGTGAGACTGGATGTTAAGAAGAGGAATGGTCAAAACTTTCTTCTGAATGTTGAAATCATTTGGACTTGTTCCTCCAACTACTGACTCCATGGCTTGGCCCACTTTTATTTACAACACTGTAAATGTTTAACAAGCACATGACACATTACTTATGTTTCAGTGTTATCCGTATAATCACATTGTGTTTGTCGTTAACCAGTTCACTCTAACGGCTTGACATAAATGTTCTTGCCTCTGTATGTATGAGAGGAATCTTACGTTTTAACGCTTTTGGAGCAGTATAGCAAGAAGCTGAAAGATTTAAAGGTGCTAATAATAATTGATTGGATGTGGGGTTTTTTATTTATTTCCAGCAAGAAACATAGTAATATTTCCAGAACTGCCCAATGAAATTCTTCTTATCTTTGGCTCCCTGGTATTCCATTCAACCGTTCTTTAATTTACCAACATTTACAACATTTACCAACTTCAATAACATCACAAGGAAAAACAGTAACATTCATTTTGTTTTTGGTGCAGTAAAGCATATTTTCCATTAAGGCAGCATTTACCTTCCTGCAGTTCTTCACATTTTATTTTTTTACCAACACAGATGGGGTAAGAGAAGGTCAGCATTCTAAAAATACTGGTGACTTCACCGCACATTTTAATTGAGCTTCTAATCCATGAAAGGAATCATTCCTCATCAGTTCCCACCACTCAGTTTACTCTGACATGCACTTGTTGTTCCTCTCTGGGAAATAAATCTCTTTCTAATCCCCATTGTTCCCATCTGTTGGGCTCATCCTAAAAGCTGTTACCTCAAACAGGGTACAGAGGTCACATTAGTCCCCTTTTACGTCATCAGTCCTTCTCTGCACTTTTCCTGTGTTTGAGCTTCTCATCTACAGGAAAAGCAAAAGGTTTATTCCTTGTCCATGTTCAGTAATGAACCAAAATAAACAAAAGAAAAACAAGAGTAAAAGCTCCATGTGTTTTAGTACTGAATACGAAAAACGAAGGTTTCCACAGTTGAGGTGACATTGGTTTGTTGTGTCTGTGCATACAGGATCTTCTTGTTGTTGTTGCTTTTCCCTTGTAGGGGTCTTCACAGCACATCACTTGTTTCAGATCCTGTCTTCTGCATCAGCCTCTTCCCATGAAGAACTCTTGTCTTGGGTTTCCTTTTCTCTCCTGGCTGCCAGCTCTATCTCTACAATCCTCTTACCAATAGTATTCACTATCCTGCCTCTTTACATAACCAAACCATCTCAGTATGCTTTACCTAAAACCCTACTTCTAACCCTCGCTCTTCCCCTGATGTGCTTATCCATCCTTGTCACTCCCAAAGAAAATCTTCCCACTTTCAATGCTGCCTCTACTCTTACACCTCTTTTCCACATTCCCCACTGCACTGAACAGTTGAGCCCAAGTATTTAAGCTCTCATACGCTCTACAGCTCTACTCCCTGAATCTCAGCTGAGCTGCATGTTTGCTGCACTTTCCCTAAGTCGTCAGAGATCTCAGTGAAACGTCTCTAACCCTTCTCAGAACAAATACTGCACGTGGCGTCCTGTTTCTGCCATGAACCATACTGCTGTTCTTACGGCGTTTCTTAACCCAGCCTCCACTACTCTTTCCAAGATCTTTATTTATTCCTCAGTTTTTTGTTCTGTGGTTACTACAGGTCTGAAGATTACCTTTATTTTGAATATTGGCATTAGTGCAATCTTGAAATCCTCAGGCACTCTTTCTTGCTCCAGGATGCTGTTGAACAGCCTTAAAACTCGGCTCCTTTCTCTCCTGGACACTATCATAACCTCCAGTGGATGTCACCTGAACCGAATACTTTTCCTTTCATCATCTCCTCTGCAAAGCTGCGGCCAGATCAACCTTGGTGATCCCTGGTACTACTGATCTACAGATACTACAACCCTCTAGCCTTCTATCCCTCTGTCTCCTCATTCATCTGTTTTTTAAATACTCTTTCCATCTTCCTGCCACACAGTCCTCATTAATAAACACCTTTTCATCTCAGTCCTCAATCGCCCTAATGGGCTGCACATCTTTTCCACATCTCAGTCTCTCCAATATGTAAAAACGTCCTCTCCTTCCTGAGTGTTCTGCATCTCAAAATAACTCATTATAAGACTCCCATTTAGTTTTGCAACACTCTTTGCCTTACGTCCATGGCAAATAATGAAAGGTGAAAAATGCATGTGTTTCTGAGTCACACCCATCATACATGCCAACTACCTCTCCATCTCTTCCATTCCCTTCATCAAAATGACCATAAAGTCTCCTCCAGCTTCCATGGGAATGCTGTCCATCACCTCATCTTCCTCACTCTAGAAAGTCACATTATTCTCTTTACAGCCAGCTTGTGGGGAACGAACAGTGACAATGTTCATCACCAAACCTCCAACTTATGTTGGACTTGTGCTGTCCTGGGTTTTTAAGCACAGTTTGTGAGCTTCCTTAGCCAAAAAATTATCAGAATAAAAGAAAAAATCAACCAGGCCCATCCGGTAGCGGCTGTGGACTTTTATTTCTTCAGCTTCTGCGACTCCCAAAGGCTCTGACCTGACTCTAGACTGTTTGGTTCCTGTAGACCTCCCTGACCTGACTCTAGACTGTTTGGATCCTGTAGAGCTCCCTGACCTGACTCTAGACTGTTTTGTTCCTGTAGACCTCCCTGACCTGACTCTAGACTGTTTGGTTCCTGTAGACCTCCCTGACCTGACTCTAGACTGTTTGGTTCCTGTAGACCTCCCTAACCTGACTCTAGACTGTTTGGTTGCTGTAAACCTCCCTGATCTGACTCTAGACTGTTTGGTTCCTGTAGACCTCCCTGACCTAACTAGTCTGTTTGGTTCCTGTAGACCTCCCTGACCTAACTAGTCTGTTTGGTTCCTGTAAACCTCCCTGACCTAACTAGTCTGTTTGGTTCCTGTAGATCTCCCTGACCTGACTCTAGACTGTTTGGTTCCTGTAGATCTCCCTGACCTGAATCTAGACTGTTTGGTTCCTATAGACCTCCCTGACCTGACTCTAGACTGTTTGGTTCCTGTAGACCTCCCTGACCTGACTCTAGACTGTTTGGTTCCTGTAGATCTCCCTGACCTGACTCTAGACTGTTTGGTTCCCGTAGATCTCCCTGACCTGACTCTAGACTGTTTGGTTCCTGTAGACCTCCCTGACCTGACTCTAGACTGTTTGGTTCCCGTAGACCTCCCTGACCTGACTCTAGACTGTTTGGTTCCTGTAGACCTCCCTGACCTGACTCTAGACTGTTTGGGTCCCGTAGACCTCCCTGACCTGACTCTAGACTGTTTGGGTCCTGTAGACCTCCCTGACCTGACTCTAGACTGATTGGTTCCTGTAGACCTCCCTGACCTGGCTCTAGACTGTTTGGGTCCTGTAGAGCTCCATGACCTGACTCTAGACTGTTTGTATCCTGTAGACCTCCCTGAGCTGACTCTGGACTGTTTGGTTCATTTACACCTCCCTGACCTGACTCTAGACTATTTGCTTCCTGTAGACCTCTCTGACCTGACTGTAGACCGTTTGGATCCTTTAGACCTCCCTGACCTGACTCTAGACTGTTAGGTTCCCGTAGATCTCCCTGACCTGACTCTAGACTGTTTGGTTCCTGTGGATCTCCCTGACCTGAATCTAGACTGTTTGGTTCCTGTAGACCTCCCTGAGCTGACTCTAAACTGTTTGGTTCCTTTAAACCTCCCTGACCTGACTCTGGACTATTTGCTTCCTGTAGCCCTCCCTGACCTGACTCTAGACCGTTTGGGTCCTGTAGACATCCCTGACCTGACTCTAGACTGATTGGTTCCTGTAGACCTCCCTGACCTGGCTCTAGACTGTTTGGGTCCTGCAGACCTCCCTGACCTGACTCTAGACTATTTGCTTCCAGTAGACCTCCCTGAGCTGACTCTAGACTGTTTGCTTCCTGTAGACCTCCCTGACCTGACTCTAGACTGTTTGGGTGCTGTAGACCTCCCTGACCTGACTCTAGACTGTTTGGGTCCTGTAGATCTCCCTGACCTGACTCTAGACTGTTTGGTTCCTGTAGACCTCCCTGAGCTGACTCTAGGCTATTTGGTTCCTGTAGACCTCCCTAAGCTGACTCTAGACTATTTGCTTCCTGTAGACCTCCCTGACCTGCCTCTAGACTGATTGGTTCCTGTAGACCTCCCTGACCTGGCTCTAGACTGTTTGGGTCCTGCAGACCTCCCTGACCTGACTCTAGACTATGTGCTTCCAGTAGACCTCCCTGAGCTGACTCTAGGCTATTTGGTTCCTGTAGACCTCCCTAAGCTGACTCTAGACTGTTTGGTTCCTTTAAATCTCCCTGACCTGACTCTGGACTGTTTGGTTCCTGTAGACCTCCCTGAGCTAACTCTAGACTGTTTGCTTCCTGTAGACCTCCCTGACCTGACTCTAGACTGTTTGGGTGCTGTAGACCTCCCTGACCTGACTCTAGACTGTTTGGGTCCTGTAGATCTCCCTGACCTGACTCTAGACTGTTTGGTTCCTGTAGACCTCCCTGAGCTGACTCTAGGCTATTTGGTTCCTGTAGACCTCCCTAAGCTGACTCTAGACTATTTGCTTCCTGTAGACCTCCCTGACCTGCCTCTAGACTGATTGGTTCCTGTAGACCTCCCTGACCTGGCTCTAGACTGTTTGGGTCCTGCAGACCTCCCTGACCTGACTCTAGACTATGTGCTTCCAGTAGACCTCCCTGAGCTGACTCTAGACTGTTTGCTTCCTGTAGACCTCCCTGACCTGACTCTAGACTGTTTGGGTGCTGTAGACCTCCCTGACCTGACTCTAGACTGTTTGGGTCCTGTAGATCTCCCTGACCTGACTCTAGACTGTTTGGTTCCTGTAGACCTCCCTGAGCTGACTCTAGGCTATTTGCTTCCTGTAGATCTCCCTGAGCTGACTCTAGACTATTTGCTTCCTGTAGACCTCCCTGACCTGAATCTAGACTGTTTGGGCATTGTAGACCTCCCTGACCTGACTCTAGACTGTTTGCTCCTGTAGACCTCCCTGAGCTGACTCTAGACTCTTTGGGTCCTGTAGACCTCCCTGACCTGACTCTTGACTGTTTGGTTCCTGGAGACCTCCCTGACCTGAATCTAGATTGTTTGGTTCCTTTAGATCTCCCTGACCTGACTCTAGACTGTTTGATTCCTTTATATCTCCCTGACCTCACTCTAGACTGTTTGATTCCTGTAGATCTCCCTGACCTGACTCTAGACTGTTTGTTTCCTTTAGACCTCCCTGACCTGACTCTAGACTGTTTGGTTCCTGTAGACCTCCCTGACGTGACTCTAAACTGTTTGGATCCTGTAGACCTCCCTGAGCTGACTCTAGACTTTTAGGTTCCCGTAGACCTCCCTGACCTGCCTCTAGACTGTTTGGGTTCCCGTAGACCTCCCTGACCTACCTCTAGACTGTTTGGGTCCTGCAGACCTCCCTGACCTGACTCTAGACTATTTGCTTCCAGTAGACCTCCCTGAGCTGACTCTAGACTGTTTGCTTCCTGTAGACCTCCCTGACCTGACTCTAGACTGTTTGGGTGCTGTAGACCTCCCTGACCTGACTCTAGACTGTTTAGGTCCTGTAGATCTCCCTGACCTGACTCTAGACTGTTTGGTTCCTGTAGACCTCCCTGAGCTGACTCTAGGCTATTTGGTTCCTATAGACCTCCCTGAGCTGACTCCAGACTATTTGCTTCCTGTAGACCTCCCTGACCTGAATCTAGACTGTTTGGGCATTGTAGACCTCCCTGAGCTGACTCTAGACTGTTTGGTTCCTGTAGACCTCCCTGAGCTGACTCTAGACTGTTTGTTTCCTTTAGACCTCCCTGACCTGACTCTAGACTGTTTGCTTCTTTTAGACCTCCCTGACCTGACTCTGGACTGTTTGGTTCCTGTAGATCTTCCTGACCTGACTCTAGACTGTTTGGTTCCTGTAGACCTCTGTCAGGTTTAAACGACCTAACATTTATTAAACACACAATAAGGAAGGAAGACAAGTCAGTAAGTTTTTCATTCATCATCACGGAGGACGGACAGAGAACTCAGCCTCATCTCAGCTGCTCTTTTCTCTGTCCGCGCCCCTCCTCTGATGGCCTCTTGAGGCTTTTATTGAAAATAAGGAGGTCACAGATGACATGAAGATAAGCAACTTGTACAAGATATATTCTCTGACGTGTACAACTATCTTATAAGACAAGCAGTATACCGTGCGTAAAATAACAATGAGATTAAACAAAGAGTGTGTTAAAGTTTAAACCTATCACCTCCCTGACCTGACTCTAGACTGTTTGGGTCCTGTAGATCTCCCTGACCTGACTCTAGACTTTTTGGGTCCTGTAGATCTCCCTGAGCTGACTCTAGACTGTTTGGTTCCTGTAGACCTCCCTGACCTGACTCTAGACTGTTTGGGTCCTGTAGAGCTCCTTGAGCTGACTTTAGACTGATTGGTTCCTGTAGACCTCCCTGACCTGGCTCTAGACTGTTTGGTTCCTGTAGATCTCCCTGACCTGACTCTAGACTGTTTGGTTCCTGTAGACCTCCCTGACCTGACTCTAAACTGTTTGGATCCTGTAGAGCTCCCTGACCTAACTCTAGACTGTTTGGTTCCTGTAGACCTCAGTGACCTGACTCTAGACTGTTTGGTTCCTGTAGACCTCCCTGACCTGACTCTAGACTGTTTGGTTCCTGTAGACTTCCCTGACCTGACTCTAGACTGTTTGATTTCTGTAGACCTCCCTGACCTGACTCTAGACTGTTTGGTTCCTTTAAATCTCCCTGACCTGACTCTGGACTGTTTGGTTCCTGTAGACCTCCCTGAGCTAACTCTAGACTGTTTGCTTCCTGTAGACCTCCCTGAGCTGACAGTAGACTGGTTGGTTCCTGTAGACCTCCGTGACCCGACCTCAGTCGTCAATAAATCTAAATCATTCCAACTCGACTACTTAAAAATGTTTTCTCTCTTATTGGACCGACAATTCTGAAACAGATCAACTTGTCCCTGGTCTTAGGATATGTGCCACAGGCTTTTAAAGTCGCAGTAATCAAACCATTACTTTAAAAACCCTCTCTTGACCCAGACATTTTAATAATTATAGACCGATTTCCAACCTTCCATTTATCTCTAAATTTCTGGAAAAGGTCGTTGCAGCAGCTGTGTGAACATTTGTATAGAAATGATCTATTTGAAGTTCTTCAGTCAGGGTTCAGAAGCATCATAGCACAGAAACAGCACTGGTTCCAGTCTCCAATGACCTTCTTATGGACTCAGATAATGGATTAGTGTCCATACTGGTTCTGCTGGACCTCAGATAATGGATTAGTGTCCATACGGGTTCTGCTGGACCTCAGATAATGGATTAGTGTCCATACTGGTTCTGCCGGACCTCAGATAATGGATTAGTGACCATACTGGTTCTGCCGGACCTCACATAATGGATTAGTGTCCATACTGGTTCTTTCCATGCATAATAAACATCTACAGACCTACTAGAGTACCACTTTCTTTCCATTTTACGCACTTTCTGTTTTAACATACGAATATGTGAGTTAAACCAGGGAGTTAAGCTCCTACGGTCAGAGACCCTCTTTCTCAAAGGAGCAACTACATCTAAAGCTGTGTGCAACACATCTGCAGTGCTACCGACAAGGAAATCAACGTCTGCAGAGGTAGAACCGAGGTCACAGCCCTCAACTGCTTCACTATGTTCCACTGTAAGAAGATGAAGAGCAATGGCCTCCCTAAATTTAGTAATAGCTTTATCGGATAGACACCTGCTAAAGTAATTCCTCCTATTATGCATAACGTTGACAATGTTGAATTCAAACGTTATTAAATAGTGGTCGGATAGGAGGGAGTTAACATGTGACACTAACAGATTATCAAGTTCTACACCGTAGACGAGGACCAGATCAAGAGTATGATTAAGACGATGCATCGGTTCGTTAACTTTTTGTAAAATCCCCATCGATTCTAGAAGAGAATCAAAAGCCAACTTAAGACTGTCGTTGTCAACATCCATATGAATGTTAAAGTCGCCCACTATGATGACTTTATCTGTACTGATCAATAAACCAGATCAGAAATCTGAGAACTCAGACAGAAACTCCAGATAAGCTCCAGCAGGAGGCCGGTAAACTACCACCAACAAGACTGGCTTCTCTGATTTCCAGCTCGGCAGTTTTAAGCTAAGCGTGAGGCTTTCAAATGTGTTATAATCGCATTTAGGTTTGGATTTTATTTGAAGATAAGACACCACCTGTGCAACAAATCCAGTGCTGACATTTCCTGGCTACTAAATATTTCACAGTCAACTATCAGCTGTATTATAAGAACATGGAAGTGTTTGGGAATGACAGCAACTCAGCCACATAAACTGATGGAGCAGGTCAGCGGATGCTGAGGAGCATAGTGCAAAGAGGTCACCAACTTTCTGCAGTCAATCACTACAGACCTCCAAACTTCATGTGGCCTTCAGATCAGCTCAAGAACAGTGCTCAGAGAGCTTCATGGATGGGTTTCCATGGCCGAGCAGCTGCATCCAAGACATGCATCACCAAGTGCAACGCAAGTGTTGGATGCAGTGGTGTAAAACACGCCGCCACTGGACTCTGGAGTGATGGAGACGCCTTTTCTGGAGTGACAAATGGAGCTTCACCATCTGGATATCTGATGGACCAGTCTGGCGGATTCCAGGACAACGGTACTTGTCTGACTGCATTGTTCCAAGTGTAAAGTTTGGTTTTTTTGGATTATGGTGTGGGGTTGTTTTTCAGGAGCTGGGCTTGGCCCCTTAGTTCCGCTATATTACTGCCCCCCAGAGGTGAAGGATAAAAGTACAGTTCCTCATTGGACCTCAGTCAACTGAAATTGGTGGGAGGCGTATATTTTATTGAAATTATGATTTATTTACTTACCCATTATTTATGTATTTATTTATTGGGTTTTGCATTCATGTTTTGATTGAAGATTTATTTATTTAGCAAATGAGCTCTTTAAGTATTTATATTAGATTATTTGCATCCAATCCATCTTTTGTTCTCTCTGTCTTCTATCGTATCCTGTTTGTAATTTATCAATTATCCTATGTCAATGTGATTTTTTTTTAATACAATGGTACAAAACCGGAGCACCCGGAGAAAACCTGGAAAATAAAACCTATTCTGCTTCAAAGGAGGAGGTTAATAGTTATTTAATAGTGGCGTTTGGTGCCTAAATATTCATGTCTGACCTGACCTAGAATTAAGTAATAATTACTAAATGCGCCAGAACACCTTAACAAAACAGAGCAGTTAATATTATGGATTGAACTGAATATTATATGTTGTAGTTCTGGTAAGAAACGCTGCAACACACGTGATACCCACCGCCCAATGCCAATTACGTGACAAACAAAGGCCGACTCTGTTCACGCATCTGTGGAACTTTGGCGTCTCCACCAAAGTCTTGATGGCTAGGATGAGTTCCCAGCTATGTTCTGCAGTATCCACAAAAAACAGTCCCAGTAGATTGTAAATGTCGCCAAACCTTTTCACCAGATACGCCAAAAGAGTCGCTTCCACATCCTGTAATATTTCCAGTGGAATTTCTAATCGCCAGACTTCCATCCATATGTTATCAAATTTACGCTCAACTATCGCGGCTTTCCTGGCTGAGGGGATCTTTATATTAGTTTTAGTCAGAATCAAGTCAAACAATTTTGTTAAGAGTAATTCTAAGGCTGTTCTCTTAACTTGTTCCTCCACGGGTGGCTGATCTTGTCTTGCTGCGTTCATTAGTTCTGTTTATTGTTCTTAAGAAAATCTACATCACTTCAGTTTTCATCCCTATTTCCTTTTCTTCACTCAGCTATAGTGCATAATTTCATAACAGGGCAAGAGATCACTTTGGGAGAATCCTTTGTTAAACACTGCGTTCACAAAAGCCATTTGAAAATTCTCTCTGACTTTGTGTTAATGTTGTCCAGAAGTGATGTGAGTGGCTCAGAAGCATTTGGAACTAGAGAAGACAAAATAACTGCTTAACACACTTAATGTCAGAACAGCTTTTAGGTGTTGGCAGAAATAAAAACTACATTTCAAAGCGGTGTAACGTTTACCGTCTCAGCTTTCATAGAATGTGTTGCAGACCTGAATGTCTTGGTGTTTCACGCTGTTGCCACACAGCAAGCAACAAAGTTCCTGGCTTGGCTCCTTCTGTGAGGAGTTTGCATGTTTGCTTCCAAAAACATGTGCGTCCAGTAAATGTGTGATACTAAGTTTATTATAAGACTGAGTTTGAACATTTGTGGTCGTTCATCTCCATGT
>CM026214.1:26986239-27063739 GCA_014839995.1 Xenentodon cancila
TTCAGCTCCCGGACTCCCGTCTAAGTTCAGCTCCCGGATTCCTGTCTGAGTTCAGCTCCCGGACTCCTGGACACCTGTCTGAGTTCAGCTCCCGGACTCCTGGACTCCTGTCTGAGTTCAGCTCCCGGACTTCTGCCTGAGTTCAGCTCCCGGATTCCTTACTGAGTTCAGCTCCCGGATTCCTGTCTGAGTTCAGCTCCCGGACTCCTGTCTGAGTTCAGCTCCCGGACTCCTGTCTGAGTTCAGCTCCCGGACTTCTGGACTCCTGTCTGAGTTCAGCTCCCGGACTCCCGGACTCCTGCCCGAGTTCAGCTCCGGGACTCCCGGACTCCTGTCTGAGTTCAGCTCCCGGACTCCTGGACTCCTGTCTGAGTTCAGCTCCCGGACTCCTGTGTGAGTTCAGCTCCCGGATTCCTGTCTGAGTTCAGCTCCCGGGCTCCTGGACACCTGTCTGAGTTCAGCTCCCGGACTCCTGTCTGAGTTCAGCTCCCGGACTCCTGGACACCTGTCTGAGTTCAGCTCCCGGACTCCTGTCTGAGTTCAGCTCCCGGACTCCTGGACTCCTGTCTGAGTTCAGCTCCCGGACTCCTGGACTCCTACCTGAGTTCAGCTCCCGGACTCCCGTCTAAGTTCAGCTCCCGGATTCCTGTCTGAGTTCAGCTCCCGGACTCCTGGACACCTGTCTGAGTTCAGCTCCTGGACTCCTGGACTCCTGTCTGAGTTCAGCTCCCGGACTCCTGGACTCCTGTCTGAGTTCAGCTCCCGGACTCCTGGACACCTGTCTGAGTTCAGCTCCCGGGCTCCTGGACACCTGTCTGAGTTCAGCTCCCGGACTCCTGTCTGAGTTCAGCTCCCGGACTCCTGGACTCCTGTCTGAGTTCAGCTCCCGGACTCCTGGACTCCTACCTGAGTTCAGCTCCCGGACTCCCGTCTAAGTTCAGCTCCCGGATTCCTGTCTGAGTTCAGCTCCCGGACTCCTGGACACCTGTCTGAGTTCAGCTCCTGGACTCCTGGACACCTGTCTGAGTTCAGCTCCCGGACTCCTGGACTCCTGTCTGAGTTCAGCTCCCGGACTTCTGCCTGAGTTCAGCTCCCGGATTCCTTACTGAGTTCAGCTCCCGGATTCCTGTCTGAGTTCAGCTCCCGGACTCCTGTCTGAGTTCAGCTCCCGGACTCCTGTCTGAGTTCAGCTCCCGGACTTCTGGACTCCTGTCTGAGTTCAGCTCCCGGACTCCCGGACTCCTGCCTGAGTTCAGCTCCGGGACTCCCGGACTCCTGTGTGAGTTCAGCTCCCGGACTCCTGTCTGAGTTCAGCTCCCGGACTCCTGGACTCCTGTCTGAGTTCAGCTCCCGGACTCCTGCGTGAGTTCAGCTCCCGGACTCCTGTCTGAGTTCAGCTCCCGGACTCCTGGACTCCTGTCTGAGTTCAGCTCCCGGGACTCATGGACTCCTGTCTCAGTTCAGCTCCCGGACTCCTGGACTCCTGCCTGAGTTCAGCTCCCGGGCTCCTGGACTCCTGCCTGAGTTCAGCTCCCGGACTCCTGTGTGAGTTCAGCTCCCGGATTCCTTTCTGAGTTCAGCTCCCGGATTCCTTTCTGAGTTCAGCTCCCGGACTCCTGTCTGAGTTCAGCTCCCGGACTCCTGGACTCCAGTCTGAGTTCAGCTCCCGGACTCCTGGACTCCTACCTGAGTTCAGCTCCCGGACTCCCGTCTAAGTTCAGCTCCCGGATTCCTGTCTGAGTTCAGCTCCCGGACTCCTGGACACCTGTCTGAGTTCAGCTCCTGGACTCCTGGACACCTGTCTGAGTTCAGCTCCCGGACTCCTGGACTCCTGTCTGAGTTCAGCTCCCGGACTACTGACTGAGTTCAGCTCCCGGATTCCTTTCTGAGTTCAGCTCCCGGATTCCTTTCTGAGTTCAGCTCCCGGATTCCTGTCTGAGTTCAGCTCCCGGACTCTTGTCTGAGTTCAGCTCCCGGACTTCTGGACTCCTGTCTGAGTTCAGCTCCCGGACTCCCGGACTCCTGCCTGAGTTCAGCTCCGGGACTCCCGGACTCCTGTGTGAGTTCAGCTCCCGGACTCCTGTCTGAGTTCAGCTCCCAGACTCCTGGACTCCTGTCTGAGTTCAGCTCCCGGACTCCTGCGTGAGTTCAGCTCCCGGACTCCTGTCTGAGTTCAGCTCCCGGACTCCTGGACTCCTGTCTGAGTTCAGCTCCCGGGACTCATGGACTCCTGTCTCAGTTCAGCTCCCGGACTCCTGGACTCCTGCCTGAGTTCAGCTCCCGGGCTCCTGGACTCCTGCCTGAGTTCAGCTCCCGGACTCCTGTGTGAGTTCAGCTCCCGGATTCCTTTCTGAGTTCAGCTCCCGGATTCCTTTCTGAGTTCAGCTCCCGGGCTCCTGGACACCTGTCTGAGTTCAGCTCCCGGACTCCTGTCTGAGTTCAGCTCCCGGACTCCTGGTCTCCAGTCTGAGTTCAGCTCCCGGACTCCTGGACTCCTACCTGAGTTCAGCTCCCGGACTCCCGTCTAAGTTCAGCTCCCGGATTCCTGTCTGAGTTCAGCTCCCGGACTCCTGGACACCTGTCTGAGTTCAGCTCCTGGACTCCTGGACACCTGTCTGAGTTCAGCTCCCGGACTCCTGGACTCCTGTCTGAGTTCAGCTCCCGGACTTCTGCCTGAGTTCAGCTCCCGGATTCCTTTCTGAGTTCAGCTCCCGGATTCCTTTCTGAGTTCAGCTCCCGGATTCCTGTCTGAGTTCAGCTCCCGGACTCTTGTCTGAGTTCAGCTCCCGGACTTCTGGACTCCTGTCTGAGTTCAGCTCCCGGACTCCCGGACTCCTGCCTGAGTTCAGCTCCGGGACTCCCGGACTCCTGTGTGAGTTCAGCTCCCAGACTCCTGGACTCCTGTCTGAGTTCAGCTCCCGGACTCCTGTGTGAGTTCAGCTCCCGGACTCCTGTCTGAGTTCAGCTCCCGGACTCCTGGACTCCTGTCTGAGTTCAGCTCTCGGGACTCGTGGACTCCTGTCTCAGTTCAGCTCCCGGACTCCTGGACTCCTGCCTGAGTTCAGCTCCCGGGCTCCTGGACTCCTGCCTGAGTTCAGCTCCTGGACTCCTGTGTGAGTTCAGCTCCCGGACTCCTGTCTGAGTTCAGCTCCCGGGACTCATGGACTCCTGTCTCAGTTCAGCTCCCGGACTCCTGGACTCCTGTCTCAGTTCAGCTCCCGGACTCCTGGACTCCTGCCTGAGTTCAGCTCCCGGACTCCTGTCTGAGTTCAGCTCCCGGACTCCTGGACTCCAGTCTGAGTTCAGCTCCCGGACTCCTGGACTCCTACCTGAGTTCAGCTCCCGGACTCCCGTCTAAGTTCAGCTCCCGGATTCCTGTCTGAGTTCAGCTCCCGGACTCCTGGACACCTGTCTGAGTTCAGCTCCTGGACTCCTGGACACCTGTCTGAGTTCAGCTCCCGGACTCCTGGACTCCTGTCTGAGTTCAGCTCCCGGACTTCTGCCTGAGTTCAGCTCCCGGATTCCTTTCTGAGTTCAGCTCCCGGATTCCTTTCTGAGTTCAGCTCCCGGATTCCTGTCTGAGTTCAGCTCCCGGACTCTTGTCTGAGTTCAGCTCCCGGACTTCTGGACTCCTGTCTGAGTTCAGCTCCCGGACTCCCGGACTCCTGCCTGAGTTCAGCTCCGGGACTCCCGGACTCCTGTGTGAGTTCAGCTCCCAGACTCCTGGACTCCTGTCTGAGTTCAGCTCCCGGACTCCTGTGTGAGTTCAGCTCCCGGACTCCTGTCTGAGTTCAGCTCCCGGACTCCTGGACTCCTGTCTGAGTTCAGCTCTCGGGACTCGTGGACTCCTGTCTCAGTTCAGCTCCCGGACTCCTGGACTCCTGCCTGAGTTCAGCTCCCGGGCTCCTGGACTCCTGCCTGAGTTCAGCTCCTGGACTCCTGTGTGAGTTCAGCTCCCGGACTCCTGTCTGAGTTCAGCTCCCGGGACTCATGGACTCCTGTCTCAGTTCAGCTCCCGGACTCCTGGACTCCTGTCTCAGTTCAGCTCCCGGACTCCTGGACTCCTGCCTGAGTTCAGCTCCCGGGCTCCTGGACTCCTGCCTGAGTTCAGCTCCCGGACTCCTGTCTGAGTTCAGCTCCCGGACTCCTGTCTGAGTTCAGCTCCGGGACTCCTGTGTGAGTTCAGCTCCCGGACTCCTGTCTGAGTTCAGCTCCCGGACTCCTGGATGAGTTCAGCTCCCGGACTCCTGGATGAGTTCAGCTCCCGGACTCCTGGACTCCTGTCTGAGTTCAGCTCCCGGGACTCATGGACTCCTGTCTCAGTTCAGCTCCCGGACTCCTGGACTCCTGCCTGAGTTCAGCTCCCGGGCTCCTGGACTCCTGCCTGAGTTCAGCTCCCGGACTCCTGTCTGAGTTCAGCTCCCGGACTCCTGTCTGAGTTCAGCTCCGGGACTCCTGTGTGAGTTCAGCTCCCGGACTCCTGTCTGAGTTCAGCTCCCGGACTCCTGGATGAGTTCAGCTCCCGGACTCCTGTCTGAGTTCAGCTCCCGGGCTCCTGGACTCCTGTCTGAGTTCAGCTCCCGGACTCCTGGACTCCTGCCTGAGTTAAGCTCCCGGGCTCCTGGACTCCTGCCTGAGTTCAGCTCCCGGACTCCTGTCTCAGTTCAGCTCCCGGACTCCTGGACTCCTGTCTCAGTTCAGCTCCCGGACTCCTGTCTCAGTTCAGCTCCCGGACTCCTGTCTGAGTTCAGCTCCCGGACTCCTGGACTCCTGTCTCAGTTCAGCTCCCGGACTCCTGGACTCCTGCCTGAGTTAAGCTCCCGGGCTCCTGGACTCCTGCCTGAGTTAAGCTCCCGGGCTCCTGGACTCCTGCCTGAGTTCAGCTCCCGGACTCCTGGACTCCTGTCTCAGTTCAGCTCCCGGACTCCTGGACTCCTGCCTGAGTTAAGCTCCCGGGCTCCTGGACTCCTGCCTGAGTTAAGCTCCTGGACTCCTGGACTCCTGCCTGAGTTCAGCTCCCGGGCTCCTGGACTCCTGCCTGAGTTAAGCTCCCGGGCTCCTGGACTCCTGCCTGAGTTCAGCTCCCGGACTCCTGTCTCAGTTCAGCTCCCGGACTCCTGGACTCCTGTCTCAGTTCAGCTCCCGGACTCCTGTCTCAGTTCAGCTCCCGGACTCCTGGATTCCTGTCACTTGTTGAATTATTACATAAACATCGGCAGGTTGACGATTCTTTTTAAGAGGGAAGAAACCTGGATCAGGATCTGGATCGTAAGGGGGGACCCTCCTACTGAAGACCAGCCGGGTAGAGCAGGAAAAGGGAGATCAGAAAGAGAGATTAAAGAATGTGATAGACGGGAACATTATGGGATGCAGCAATAGTTTGTCTTTTGTATTTCATGGACATCTCCTGCACTACTGTGTTGAGTTGCTGCTTCAAATCTAATCTGCTTTGATTCTGGTTCTTTTCACCAGTGTGAACACTTTTTTTCAGCACAACTAGTTTCCTGGTGTGACACGGCTGGAAAAGGTGTGCTGCGCTCGGGCATGGTGCAGTTGCACGTGTGGCGGGGGGCGTGAACCTCATTTATGGATGAGGCATTGATCAGTGAACAGTTCCTCTACACAATCGTTTAATGACACAGAAACGTGATACAGAAATTCTAATATGCGAGAAGGATGTACTAGTGGAGACCATGCTGAAGCATGACTGACAGCAGGGTCACGGGAGGGACATTGAAGACCACGGCCACATAAAACAATTACATGTCCAGTTCAGTCAAACTCTGGCTGTGACTCAGCTCAGCTGGTGAATCCGAGTCCTTTCTTTGTCCCAACATACGTTTACACAAAGGGAAGTGATTTACTAAAGACCGGGAGTCACCTTATCACCATTTGGCTCTGGTTCTCCTGTTACACCACACTACTGTTACTGTCACTACCACTACACACAAACCAGTACCAACGGAGGCTGAAGTTGTGGGGATATAACCTAAGAAGGAAGTGCAGAGACTGTCCTGTAAATTAAAAAGACGTCCATATTCTTGGATGCCAGTGTTGGGCCTCCACATGACTGTTCTCCACTCCATCCTGTCACTACACAGTCTCAGGCTGGAGGACTCTGTGACTCGGTGTCCCAGTTCTTCCCACGGTTCCTCTTCCTGTTTCTCTCCGCCATCACCACAGCTGCTACCACGGTGACCAGCACGGTGACGGTGATGACAAGGACCGTGGCTGTCTCTGCGATGCAGAGCTGGCTGTCGACCCAGGCCAGTGAAGCCCCTGCCAGCTGTGGAGGGTCCTGGCACGTCACGTTGTGGTAGTCGTCAATGTGGAGATGACGAACATATAAGATCTTACTGAAGACACGATGCAACTCGCAGTCGCAGCTCCACGGGTTACCTGGCAGGGCAAGAGGACACTTGAATGTGAAACAGATAATACAAACGCCGCACTTCATTTCATCACTTAAAATTAAATATTGAGTTAAATAGTGAGCAGAGCAGACGAGGCAGACTGCTACTGTTCACCAAATAGTGTAATAACAGAGCAATCATTAAAAAAAACGCTGCACAATGGAAATATTCTACCTGTACACACACGTTACTGATGCCTGGAAGGAGCGTGGACATGGATGAAGTGAGTTTCACACAGAACTCAAATATTTTTCCTGAAGGTGCCAATGTGACTGCATGTTGTTGAATGGTTAAGCAGGTGTTAAAACGGCAGCCTCACCTGAAAAAGTGTTGGAAATGTGCAACGGAAAATGGCTTGTTTGATAAGTTGTGACCACTTTGAAAGTAGTGAGGTTTAGTGCTTGCTGCTTGCCAACAACTGAGCTGATATCAGCAGGTAACTGCAGGAGCCGACCTCCTGCAGGAGCCGACCTCCTGCAGGAGCCGACCTCCTGCAGGAGCTGACCTGAAACAGGCAGAGGTTCATCTTATGGAGTACAGAGATGCTCCTTGACAGCATGCTGGTAGAAATCATTGAAAAGCAGCTGCAACAAAACATCACTAAAAACAAAGAGAAAGACAGCAACTAAAGACAGCAAAGCAATTCAATTCCATTTTATTTATATAGCGTCTATTACAACACAAGTTGTCTCCAGGATCTTTCCAGAGACCAGAACATGAACATGACCCCCGAGCAATTATTACATAAACAACGGCAGGTAAAAACTCCCCTAGTGGAAGAAAAACCTTAAGCCAAACAGTGGCAAGGAAAAACTCCCCTTTAAGAGGGAAGAAACCTGGACCAGGACCTGGATGAGGAGGGACCCTCCTGCCGAAGGCCAGCCGGATAGAGCAGGAAGTTAAGAAAGAATAGAGACATAGAGACACCGTCAAAGGTACAAGACAGGATACATTAGTAAAATTATCTATCAGCAGCAGACCGGTAGACCGAAAGCAGGAAAAACTAAAATAATGACTCACATCTTTTTGCATCTTTCTGTGTGTGCACCACGCTGTTAGAGTTTATTGGTTTGACTGTGGTGTGTTTGGTTTTCCAGAGCTCATTCCACGGACTTCCAGTGGTTCAGGTCTGGACTCTGACTGGACCACTCCAAAAGGAACGCCGAGGGTCAGTGTCCTGCTGCTTCAGCTGGTGGAAAGACACCCTCACATTATCCTGGAGGAGGCCTTGAGGATGTGCAGCAAGCTTAGATGATGATACTCCCTCCACCGTGCTTCACGGCTGGGATAATGTTTTTATTTGAGTAAGCTGGGTTCTTTTGGTGCCAGACACAGTGAGGAGTATTCTTCCTGAGCAACACAACTGTTATTCCAGTAGACAACAAAATATTTGACCAATTCTCCATCCATCCATTTTCTATGCCTGTTTGATCCTCTACAGGGTCACGGCGGTCTGCTGGAGCCAATCCCAGCCCATTACAGGCAAGAGCCATTTTACCAGTAATTTAGGTTGATTTTATATTTTTATTGCTGCGGATTGACTTTGTATCGATTCCCAACCTTATGCAGATCAACTACTCTTGATCGTCTTCACATCAGTTCACATCAGTAGACGTCTCTTATGAACGACTCATTTAAAATGTTTGTCTTATATGAATTAAGGAAGCTCTGAAATACACTTCCAATATCACTTGAAGTTATACTTTTAGCCAAACTGAGAGGAAGCCAGCGGCATTGCTGGTGTTGGGAAGCTGGACTTAGTGGCTGGTAGGTTTTTGTTTTCAAAGTGCTTAGTCCTAACAGACACCTGTCTGCGACTTTCCCCCAGCCCCTCCCTCTTTTTTGCTGTAGCAGTAAAACACAGATAGATGATGAAATGTCAACAGTAGTTGAGTGAAAGTAGGTTTTTACGGATTTTACTGAGACAGCGTCAGACTGGCAGCGTGGCATGAGCACAACATAATGGGCCCGTCGCTCTGTTTGTGGATCAGCTGAGAGTCAGAGTTAACCCCGTGTGTGGTGTGTCAATCACGTGGAATCGTAAGCCTGGTTGATGCGTCAGCAGTGCCAGCGGTTTAAAGCTTCAGCTGAAAGTTAGTCTAATCTCAACTGTTCTGTTGTAGGGGCACCGTACTGTACCTGATGTCATTACCCAGTTCATCACGTTGACACTAATATTCATGTTATGATTATGATGTGCACAGTGGGTCATTGTTGTTCCTAAAAGGAACGTTTGCAAGTCTGGCACAAAAAAACAAAAACAGTTTTCCTGTAGGGGTTGTATTCCTGTCCTCTACCCTCCTGTGCTCGTCTACGGTGTCCAAACTCTTCACATCCACCTCTCGTACTGGTCATTTGTCTAAACTGATGCAAGTAAGTTTCACTAAGGCTCAAAGTCACTTCTTTGACACATGGAGACATGAACAGGATCTCTCCATACACAGAAATGATGCAACAATAGTGAGGATGTAATAAACGGAACCACAGCACATATTTATAGTGTATTATTTATCCAGCCAGATCATCCCAGGGATGCTCCTGTAGACCTGCGCTGCAGGGGGACACCACCATGATCCACGGACCAATAGCACTGCACCTCGGTTTCCAAAGTCAGACTTCATCCTCTCCATTTTCTTTCTGTAAAAACTGTTTTTTTTCCTCTGTTATGTGTTTGTTTGACTGTTTTGTTTTATTTTTCCTCGTCTCTGTGTTTCTGTTCTTCTCTTTTCCATTCTTTCATAGATGTATTTAACTAAAGAAAAGGGGAAGAAAAATACACCTCCCCTAAGCTGTCAGAGTTAATTGCCTTTAATTACAACCCACTTTTGAAAACGATAGAAGAAAACCTAAAACACTGGATAAATTTACCAATAAACCTTATTGGTAGAATTGCCACAGTAAAAATGACCATACTTCCTATGGTAAATGATCCCCCGGTTCAAATCTCTGACTCGATAAACACACACTATTATTGGAAAAGTACAAAAGCAGGAATTAAACTATCGACGCTACAAAAAAATAATCTAAATGTTGGTCTGGAGGCCCCACACTTCCTTCTCTACTTTCTCCAGTATGTTTATAAATGGATCAAACCAAATCAGTGTGATGGCTCTTGGATGGAGCTAGAACAATTATTTTGTAAAGAAATCAATATCTCTGATTTACCATTTATAAGCCGTTCTATTACTCGTCACCCTGCTTCAAAAACCCAATCATTGCCTCAACTCTGATGACTTTTACCAAATGTCCAACGCCACAGTTTCAAGTAAATACACTCCCATTTTGAACAATCCGGACTTCCTGATAAACAGGAAACCAATAAATCTGTCATCATTGATCACTAAGGGCATCACACATATTAAACATATCTATGAAAACAACACTCTGGTTCCTCTCTCACCTCGTACAGAAGTATCACATTGGAGGAAATCAATTTCTAGAATATCTTCAAATTAAATCTTCTGTTCAGGCAAAATAAATATTAAAACACCCAAACTCAACCTTCCAACACAGATTTAGGAATTATCTCAAATTTCATCCCACCGTCACCATCACTCTGTCTCCTGGAGACTCTTCATCCCACCATCACCATGTCTCCTGGTGACTCTTCATCCCACCGTCACCATCACTCTGTCTCCTGGAGACTCTTCATCCCACCGTCATCATCACTCTGTCTCCTGGAGACTCTTCATCCCACCGTCACCATGTCTCCTGGTGACTCTTCATCCCACCGTCACCATGTCTCCTGGAGACTCTTCATCCCACCATCACCATGTCTCCTGGAGACTCTTCATCCCACCATCACCATGTCTCCTGGTGACTCTTCATCCCACCTTCACCCTCACTCTGTCTCCTGGAGACTCTTCATCCCACCGTCACCATCACTCTGTCTCCTGGAGACTCTTCATCCCACCGTCACCATCACTCTGTCTCCTGGAGACTCTTCATCCCACCGTCACCATGTCTCCTGGAGACTCTTCATCCCACCATCACCATGTCTCCTGGAGACTCTTCATCCCACCATCACCATGTCTCCTGGTGACTCTTCATCCCACCATCACCATGTCTCCTGGTGACTCTTCATCCCACCTTCACCCTCACTCTGTCTCCTGGTGACTCTTCATCCCACCATCACCATGTCTCCTGGTGACTCTTCATCCCACCTTCACCCTCACTCTGTCTCCTGGAGACTCTTCATCCCACCATCACCATGTCTCCTGGTGACTCTTCATCCCACCTTCACCCTCACTCTGTCTCCTGGAGACTCTTCATCCCACCATCACCATGTCTCCTGGAGACTCTTCATCCCACCATCACCATGTCTCCTGGTGACTCTTTATCCCACCATCACTCTGTCTCCTGGAGACTCTTCATCCCACCGTCATCATCACTCTGTCTCCTGGTGACTCTTCATCCCACCTTCACCCTCACTCTGTCTCCTGGGGACTCTTGCCCAGCCGGGCCCCATGGGTGCAGACACAGCCACCAGGCACTTGCTAGTGAAATCCACCTGGAGGCCTGACATACAGGGGCTCCCAGTCATGGCCCACAACTGGGTACGGATAAATAGAGATTAATAGTTTTTCTCATCATAAGGGTTTTTTGAGCTCCACTAGAACCTATCTATTTGCTTACCAGGAGCATAAAGCCCCGGACTACTGAGGTGCTAGGATCATTAGAACACACAAACCCGTCTACTACAATAAAATGGTGGCTCAAGGAGGAGTGCGGGACCTTGGGGTCTTGTTCACAAGTGAGGGAAAATGGAGTGAGAGACTGACGGATGGATGCACAATAATAGCTGCGTCACTCTGTCGTGGTGAAGAACAAGATGAGCTGAAAGGCAAAGCTCTCAGTTATCTATGTTCCACCCTTACTAATGGTCATGAGCTGTGGGTAGTGAAAAATGAGCAAGACTGCAGATACAAGCAGCGGAGATGAGTTTCTCTGCAGGGTGTCAGGGCTCTCCGTTAGAGACAGGGTGAAGTGCTTGGTCATCTGGGAGGGACTCTGAGATCCGCTGAGGGTTCCTCCTGGATGCCTCCCCCGTGAGGTTTTCTGGGCATGTCCCACTGGGAGGAGACCCCATGAAAGACCCAGGACATGCCAGAGGGAGTATGTTTCTTGGCTTGCCTGGGAATGCCTTGGGATTCCCCCTCATAAGCTGTGGGTGGATGATATTGTGTTTTGACAAAGTGGCCAGTGGTTATGAGCAGAAACAACATGAATATTATTACAGATTTGAGTTGCCCATCAAGGCTACTGGGATGTCCTTTCATGTCTCACTGTTCTGTGTATCTTAAAGTGCTCCTTAAAGTTTCAGATAAAAGGTTCTCAATAGAATACACGACCAAGATTTGTCTTATTAACTCATGTAGGCACCAATACACCTTCATGTGCTGCTATCTACAAGGACTACTGGAGTATTTAAGTTCCCAAACAATGTACTTTTTGCTGTTGCGACAATGTCATTTCCCCAGTGTGGGACGAATAAAAGTTTTCTTCTTTTTCTTGTCCACTGCAATTTTGTCTCAAGTTACAAACAGGCAACTTTCATATAATTAATTTTCAAACCAAATCAAGAATGGATTTTACAAAACTGTGAATACACATTACTGTTAAATGGATATTGCAATAAGTTTGGCAGATGGATGACTTAATGAACCTTGTAATTGAAATGTGTGGATGACCCAAAACAGACATATGTCACTGGTATGTTCAGGGATTGGAAACTTACATCAGTCATTATAGAAGCCTTTTTGGATTATAACATATGTCACAGTTTTTAAATATTTTTGAGAAGAAGAAGAAGAAGAAAACCCATCAAACCTGACAGCTGTATGTGTGTTGCTGTTGTATGAAGGCTGATGAAGGTTTTAAACTTGAGATGATGCAGGTTGTTTCCTTCCAGATCCAGAACCGCCAGGCTGTAGAGAGGAGCTAGAGCATCAGTGTCCATCTGGGAGATGTTGTTATTCCTCATCTGAAGGACCTAGAAGGACAGATGGACATAAGGCAAACCAAACAGGCTCAAGCTCACCATCTGAATGTTTGATCTAGACACGGTGGAGGGACTCACTGTTCCCAAACCCTTTCATGCGTACTGGTTTTATGGAATATCATCACTTCAATAGTCTGTCTTTAGTTCAATGAATAGCAAACTTCCCCCAGATTACAATTTCTTATACTTGTTGGGGTTTGTTTTTGTCTTCTCATGATATTCTCTTTAAATAGAACACCATTAAATTAAGATCCATTTACCTCGAGTCCTGGCAGCATGTCGAAGCTGCCCCGCTGCACCACAGCCAATCTGTTGTTGTGGAGGTAGAGCTGTCGGAGCCTTGACAGGCCCCTGAACACACCAGGGCCAACAGACACCAGCTGGTTATAACTGAGGTCCAACTTTTCCATATTATCCAAAAACTCCAAACTAAAAAAAAAAGAAAAAGATAATTAGGATGAGATGCTGAGAAGCACAGCAAAAACGTCAGAACTTCACAAGTCAAGAGGCTCTTATGTGTACTATAAAAATATGTCATTATTCTAAATTGCTCTCCACTAATGACACTTTTGCACTTGCTTCTTCCTTCTCTACCGATTTATTTTTTTATTTGACCGTAGGAACGATATTCTCTGGATTTCTTAACTTCATTTTATCTGTTGAAATCAGTTTTTTTGCATTTCAAACCTGTAACACATTCCAAAAGGAGTTAGAGGGGCAAATATGGCAACAGTAACAGAGCAAATGAAATGTAATTTGAAATGGCGTCAATAGGCGATTGTAATGAAGAAATGTTGTGAAAACCGGTATCCATGAAAGGATAAGTCTTCGAGGAGCAAAGATGGGCAGATTATCTCCACTTCATCAACAAATGCATGGGAGCAATTATTTAAAAAGCAGTAGAAAGGATTCGATGGGATTTGTATGTTTCCATCTTTGTTAAAAGTCCATGTCAACATACCTGCGATCTTCAGTCCACCAGAAAACATTTAAGGACCAATCAAGAACTGTCATCCATCAATGTAACCGTATGGATATAACCATACGGATAAAGGCTAACTACCGAAAACCGTTGTCAAGCACTACGATATGAAGCAACATTCAGAAATGCCACTTAACACTTAATTTTTAAGAATATTCAGTTTTATTTATATAGCGTCTATTACAACACAAGTTGTCTCCAGGATCTTTCCAGAGACCCAGAACATGATCCCCAATCAATTATTACATAAACACCAGCAGGTAGAATCGCCCCTTTAGGAGGGAAATAGAATAAAGAGGGAAAAAAAGAATAAAAAGCCGTCATATAATGGAAACGCGTCTTGTTAACAGAGGAATCAGTAGTCCAGACCTTTTTTTCAGAGGAATAAATGCCGTGTCCACACATTTTTTAACAATACAAAGCAAAACCACCTCCTACAGATGTTTCAAAGGCATGGCTGAGGAAGAAGAGGGACTGGCACTGGACCGGACTGCCTGCCGTCCTGACCAGTCCCCCACACAGGAGTTAAAAATACAGCAGCGCCCACTGTTCCACACCTTAACACATTTTTCTACAATTAATAAAACAACATCACAATTGACTCTCTTGATCACTTGATATCTTCAGTGACTGTTTTTAGTGACGTGAGATGGATTGGCAACATTACAAAATGATTAAAACTCTTTTCAGACTAAGTTGCAGGGGTATAACGCATTATTATTATGTTTGTCATGAAATCAAAGTCACTGGATTTATACCGTCAAGGCAAGGCAGGTTTGTTTGTACAGCACATTTCAGCAACAAGAAAATTCAAGGTGCTTTACATAATAAAGATATGACAAGTGAAGACGAAAAAGAAAAAAAGAGTTACGGTGCCGTGGCAGAATAAAGAAAAGTTAGATTTGAGCCAGAGTTACATGTAAGAACTGTGATTAACCATGTTTAAACCTAAATAATTCAGTCACAGGCAGCTGTGAACAAATGAGTTTTGAACCCTGGTTTAAAGGAATTGAGGGTTCCAGCATTCCTGCAGTTTCTGGAAGTTTGTTCCAGATCTGTGGAGCATCGAAGCTGAAAGCCGCTTCTCCATGTCTGGTTCTTTGTCAACTAATAAAAAGAAGTCAAAGCTAATAAAAATCACTTTCTTTCTTGTCCTTTCCATGTACATGAACCAAACAAGTGAATTAAGCAGGTGTAAAACATTTTAGAAGTTGGTGGATAAGAGCATTTGTTGACTAAAAGTAATTTGATGGAGCTGCTCACTTTTGATGAGACAGCTATCATCTCTGCAAAGCAAGACAAAGGGAATGATTTCATCTCTGCTCGAGTCAGAACATATTGGTGCAGAGAGGCGGTCAGACCCCAGCACTGCCGAACACGTTCTTCCAGCAGGACTGTGCGAGTGAACAGTGATGTTCTAACATTAACCCCAGTTAAACCGTACTGAACAAGCTGAGCAGCCATGAAAACAGTAACACAGTTAATAGATCATAGTGGCAAAGCTCCTGTTTGAAGCAGCTGTGAGGAAACATCTGTTTTGACAAGTGTTTGACATGTTTTGTGCACGTGTACCTGTATCCAGATATATAATGTAAGTCGTTGTGCTCCAGTCGCAGCTCTTTCAGAGAAGACAGACTGGTTGAGAAGTCCACAGGGAGCGTTGTTAACTGGTTCCAACTGAGATCCAACTTCTCCAAGAAGGACAAAGAGAAAAACGCCTGCAAAGGAGGAGGAAACTGAATGCCACAGGGGGAGGTTTCTGCACGTTAACTTGGCCTGCTGAACTGATGTTGCAGATGTGGACCTGCTTTCAGAGCTCTACAGTTTAACACAGTAATGTTCTTCTTCTTTTTCAGATGGCATTTTAACTTACTTCTATGTTGGATGCCTGAAAGGACCAACGAGTGGATTTCACAGGCAACACATGGACGACTGTCATTTCACATATTTCAAATGACACCGCGGCTACTTTTCATGTTGTCCTTTATAATTAAAGGTTGAATGATGCATCCGTGTGGTGTGCACGTATTTCAACACGGTTTATCTGCACCTACTTTTTGATCTATGCAGCTTGATCGTATTCCTCTGTTGCAGGTCACTTTGATAAACTTTGAGTGTAATGAGATAAAAAGGCCTTCAGTGTTTCCCCAACTCCCTTCCACCTTTTTGAACGTCCCTTTAGTAGCTTTTACACCAGCAACCTCACTGTTGTCATCACTTACACAAGCTGACCGTTTCTAAAGGTTTCAATGGCAACGCTTTAACTGCCTTTATCTCTCTCCCTAAGTAACAGTTCTTTTTTTTCAATGAATGTGCAACAGCTTTCAAGGATTAAACTGCATCCGCCAGGTTACTCTGTCTGGTACTTGGTTTAGACTTGAACTGTTAAATGTCCTGATTAGGTTCTTTTTAACATTTCAGATATCTTTGCACACCAGAAGCCTTTGGCTCCAACCTCTCCTCCAGCTCTCTGTTTCTACCTGTGGCTGAATTTCCTGAATCATGCTGCTGGTCAGCACCAGCACCCGCAGCGACCACAGTCCAGTGAAGGCTCGGCTGCTTATAACGCTCAGCTTGTTTCCTCCGAGCTCCAGCAGCCATGTGCTATGAGGGAGGCCTCTGGGAACGTGCTCAAACTTGCGATCATGACAATCCACCAGGTCAGCGTGCTCATAGCAAACACACTGGTCTGGACACACTCCTGATCCCCCAACAGAGCAGAGCAGGAGCCAAGGGGAGTGGATGGCGAGAATGAGGAAGAGAAGGAAATGGGTAAGGGTATTCATAGTCCCCTGGACCGCCGAAGGACGGAGTCTGTTCAGGGCAATAATGAAGGGGTGGCAACTGGACTAAAGCCTGGTTTTTCACGTCCACACTTCATCAAGTCTGACGGTCCGCTGTGATGCAACTGGGAAGACAAAAACAACAAGCAAAGTGCAATTTTTACTTCATTCAAAACTTACAGGAATAAACAGGAATTGAAATCCTGTTAAAAGGTTTTGTTGTATGTTTCACATGTGTTAAGGCGGATTGTTGTTTGAGTTTCCTTTTTTAAAAATTGTTAAATACAAAGTTTAAAGAAAATAGTTTTAAATAGATCATTTGAATTGACAAAAATAGAAGCAAACTTCATAGTACATAGAAAAGATGAGTCAAACAAAGTCAGTCCATCATTATGTAAGGGATTTATTCATAATCTTTCTGCATGTACTTTACGTTTGTTGTTTTGTTTTCCATCAGATACGTCCTCCATTTTGCCATCAAAATATAATTATATAAAGCAGAATAGCAGAAAGGATGTATTTCAGGTGGCCTGACCCGGTCCACCTGAGAGAGCGTGGTATACCTGAAGTCTGCTACACTGGTAAGGTTTTACTCAAATTCAGCTTTTACTTTCATCTTCACAATATCGTATTCACGTTATATTTGCTAGCAGAAACTGCAGTTTAAGAACTTTTCTCTCCCCGTAATGATTGTTGCATGTATTTTCTAGTTGTCGGACTAACCTTTTCCACAGATGAAGAGCCCGGACATTTCCATGCTGGATCCTAAACGTCTGTACGTCCCCTGATTCTGCAGAAGGATGCTGAGACAAGCAGATGTAGAGGTGACGGACACAGCAGCAGACAGTGATGGTGGTGGGAGACTTGGTGCAGACAGCTGGGTCATTAATCCTCTAATCCTCTTCAGTCACCAAATGCTTGCACTCATCCAGAGAACTCTGCAGGGATATTGTGCTTCTGCCTCTGATCCATCTCCCCTCGTCTCATGTTAATACCACTATCGTGTCCTCCCATTCATGTGTTTGTGCATTCACAGTGAACGGTGTGTGCAGTTGTTTGTATGTGAATCTTTCAGGGGAAGTCAGACATCAGGTATTAAAAAGCACAGGAGCACAACTGGTCTTCAACCACGAGTCATCATGTTCTCATTCAAGTGACGCATCGCCTAAAACGATAGGAAATCAAAAATGTATTTTCACTATTCAACTCAGGCTTATGTGAGGCTTTTGCATGGTTCATCCAGGTTTTCATTTTGAAGCTAATGCAGAAGTATATGAATAATAATTGCAATTAGCTAAGTGGTCTCAGCTGAGACAACTTCAGGTATTTCACCACACTGAGGCGGCGGCGGCGAGGCGGCGGCGGCGAGGCGGCGGCGAGGCGGCGGCGAGGCGGCGGCATCGTTGCTGCCCACGTCGGGTTAGGATCACATAGGGTAAAGACCTGCGAGCAACAATTCAAGCCTTCAACACTGTGAAACCAAAGACTGGCTACAGACCAAGACGCGCCTCCCGTAGGCAGTGCGATCTGCAAAACCGGTGTTTTCCCATAGCATGCCCGTCTGCCACATCCTGTTACTTTTGGTCTCTGAAACTGTCAACCCACAGTTAATAAAACACAATTCACCGGTTCACTGTGACATCTCTCAGTCATTCAGGTCCTAGCCCAGACCGAGACTTGGATCCGCTCAGAAAACACAGCTACTCCAGCTGTAAATGCAGAATTCACTCAAACACTTCACTCTGCTGGATGAGGAGGTGGTACAGGCTTCCTAATTTCCAAAAAGTGGAATTTCACATCCATTCGTCCCATAGCTATCTGCTCATGACTTGAATATCACCCAGTAAAGATCTCTAAACCATCGCTGCTTACATGCTGGTCATAAACCGCCTCCAGTTCGTCTCTGAAATGACGAACTGGATTTCCCTTCCTCATGTCACTCAGCCGACTCCAATGATGGTTTCCTTCCACAGAAATGTACGATCTCTGTGACCGACACAGCTGTCTGAGGAGGTCTGCTCTACCCTCCCGTCCCATTCAGACTTGTCCAAGCTTTCTGTTAATGAGGCTAGATTAACGCCTCCCTGGACAAACTCAGTCCTCTGGTGCCCAAACCAGCTGGACAGAAACCTCTCAGTCCACGGCTCCCAGAGGTTCTGAGGGATCACAGAGTTGGACTTATGGCAGCAGAAAGAAAGTGGCGCACCGACTTGTCTGAGTACCGACAAAAACGTTCATCAGCTTTTACCGGAACAAGACCCACAAGGCTCCCAACACCCGGCAGCTGTTCGTGGTGTTTAACTCTCTTCTTTCTCCACCTCCTGCTCAGCTCCCACTGGGTTGACTGCAGAAAGGTTTGCTTCCTACTTTACTGAAAAGGTGGCAACCATCAGTAACCAAGTCTCTGAGCCGGACCGTCTCAGCCCAGTCCAACCGGCTCCTGGCGCCTCTCTGCTCTTTCTGGTCTCTGAATGAGGACATGCTTGAACAGACTTAACCAGGAAAGAAAGAGACACATTTTTGTATCAGCAGCATCTCGACACGTTCAAAAAGGAGCAACTCAAAACCATGTTTTCAGATGGACCCTTGTTATTATTTCTGTGGTTTACGTACTAAGAAGTTATACATATTAATAGTTAGACATTTGCACAGTATAAATATATATTGTGGTATAAATTAGCGGATATGTGAGTTGTTGCCATGGTCAGTTACATGCTGCTGTATATAAACGCTGTTTCCCTTCAGTCCCTGTACTCATCTGTACATAAACACATTCATTTACCATGTGGATTTATATCCACCTTCGTACAATCTTATTCATTACAAACATTCTTACTCATAGATATTTCTATACGCATTAAAGCACACATGTCCAGCTGTCCCCCCAACAACCAACTGTTTGATCCATACAAGTCAGTCTCAAGGCAGGGCCACCTAACTGAAACTGAAACTTCTGTCAGTTATTGAGTTCCTGCGGGTTGCCAGATCCACTGGTCACAGTCAACCACCACATCCTCCTCTCCACACTCTCAATGTTCAGCATTTCCGGATCTGTCCTCTTCTGGCTCATGTCTTACCTCACAGGTAAGACCAGCAGAGCCAGGCCACCAGCACACGCCCCACCATCAGGAACCCCCCGCATGTCGCTCTAGTTGATCATTCATGATGACCTTCATGATGGTCCCTGCCCTCTTTTTTGTCTTGGATAGAGAGCAGGGGGGTTCTGATGATGCACTCAGCAGTCCTCAGTGCGCTGCAATCAGGTTTGTCCTGTTTGGTGGCAACTCCAAAGCACACAGTGATGGAGGTGGACAGGACAGACTCGAAGACTGCAGTGTAAAAGCTCCTGGGGAAGACCATGTTTCCACAACCGCTGCTGGGCTTTCATGGGGATGGAGCTGATGTTCTTCTCCCACTTCAGCTCCTCAGAGATGATTGTGCCCGGGAATCTTAAGCTCCCTGTGGTGGACACAGGGCTGCCGAGGACTATGAGGGGAGGCAAAGTGGCGGGATGTTTTCTATAGTCCACTATCACCTCCAATGTTTTGAGTGTGTTCAGCTCTAGGTTGTTCTGACTGCACCAGAGAACCAGATTATACACTTCTCGTCCATATCCAGACTTGTCACCATTCTGGATGAGACCGATGACAGTGGTGTCATCTGCAAACTTCAGGAGCTTTACAGAGGGGTCCAAGCAAGTACAGTCATTTGTGTGGAGGAAGAAGAGTACTAGAGGGAGAACACATCCACGGAGGGCACAGGTGCTGGTGGTCCGACTGTCTGAGGTGACCTGACCGTTGGGAATGAATGTTAGCTTTCACAGGAGGCACAGAGAAGGAAAACATTGATTAGAAAGGGCTAAACATCAGCTGGAGTGTGACCTTGTCACATTTCTCTGCAGGCAAATTCTTTATCATCTGAAGGACTTACACATGCTTGCGTATGTTTAATTCTTAATCACTTGAAGTAGTTCCCTTATCTTGAGGAAACAGCATCGGAGGGAGACAACCTGGAGCAAGAGGCCAAATCCACAATGTCTGGGAGTGAAAGAAGACGAAGGGAGCCCAGTGATTGGGACCAATCAAGGTTCCAACGAAGAGTAGGCGGAGTCTAAACCACGGTTCCTCTCCATCAGTTTAGTCAATTATATTGTAATCATTGATCTTATATTTGCATTTTGTCAGTAGAAAACCTCTTTGCACATTGTTCAAATTTAATCTTTCTGGGAGGTTGTCAGCCGAACAGGTCTGTATGTAAGCTTACCTTGAATCTCCAATAAGAGAGAAGTTGTTTGTCTTTTATCTAACTATCTGTCTTCTTTCTCAAATCAACGAGCACGCAGGTTTCAGCAACCCAACATCATCAAACCTCACCTGCTGGTGTCCAAGAACTTGCAAATCCACTCATAGAGGGCAGGTGGTACAGTGGTAGGACAGTTTGTTGTTGTTTCCATTTAATGGTGTTTTTCGAATAAGCGTAATTGAAACGTCGTCATGCAAGACTTCGTTTTATGAGCGTGACTCTTCTAGAATCTCGTCCCAGACCTTTCCTCCAAAACAAAGCAGAAGATCTTACGTTCAAAGAAGATGGACGTAAATACCTTTAGTTTTGAAGAAATTATTGCGGCAGCAGTTATACCTCTGCTGCGACAATAGTTAACAGAAGACAAAGGCAGTGAAGGATCAATCAAATGATTATTTAAAGGCAGAGCCTTCATGTGTGGCGGCGGGAATGAGTTGAGGCGAGTTGAATGAGGAGGTGGGAGCTACTAAGTTTCATTTTCCTCTCAGTGCTGAATTGATGAATTATTGAAGCAATTTCATTTGTAATATTAGATTTGTAATCATACTTACAGTATAATCAGTTATATCTCCTCTTTTGTCTTCAAGACTGATTTAGATCATTTATTCTGCTGGATAATAGTCATACTAGAAGCAATATTGCTTTCATTTAGTTTGAAGTACTAATGACTAACTAATCAACCATTAAATGTTCCCTGCACAGTCTTATAGAGATGGACGGGCTCTTCATATGTCCAAACCAAGAAGAGCTCAGCACAGACCCTCTGCACCTACCTGATGAGGCTTCAGCAGCATTGCAGAGGAGTTGGTAGCAGTTGTTGTTGATGGCTGTGACGATAACCTCACAAGTGAGGGTTTCAGTGAAGAGAAGAAAGAATGGAAGACCTGTCTGGGTTTTTTGTAAGCGCATTATAGTATTTTGGTGAATGATAAAACTGGTTATTTGAAAGAACACTTCTTCCTGCTTTTAACTGTTGATTTGTTTGCAGCGTTGCAGCAATGCCCTGTCTGCACGAAAATGTTTTCCTTTGAGGTACATGCCTCTTCGCGTGGTCCTTTTACTTTTGAGATTTTTCACTCATAGTTAAACCTAAGGATCAGAAGTGTAACACAAAGTATGGATGCGAGTAGTGCAGGAAGTGAGGGAATGCTTGAAGGTGCTGTCAGTGACGAGGAGCAAACAGCAATGCCAGGACCATCTGGAAGTTTTCCAACAGTCAGTGATGGTAGGTAGCTCGGGGTTAGCAGGTGTGGAAAGTTGGAAAAAATTATCGTCACAAAGTTGGGTTTGCCACCAAGGTTAACACGGTCAAGGTTAAATTACAAAACAGTCACTTTTTGTTCATATTCCTCCCATAAGAAAAGAAGGAAGAGCAAGAACAAAGAAACCTGGAAAAGAAGATTAAAGAGTTAGAAATTAATAACGCTAATAACCCGACTCCTCAAACTCAGTCTGCTCTTCAAAAATATAAACTGCAGCTGAATAAAAACAGTGGATTCCTCATCCAAACACTTGGACATGAACATTCTGAATTCAGCAATAAATCTGGCAAATATCTGGCCAGTCAGATCAGGAAAAACAAGGAAGAATCCACAATCTCCACAGTTGTTAACTCAACAGGAGACATCGTTCAAGACCCCAAAGAAGTCAACGATGAATTCAGGAACTTTTTCAGAGAGCTGCATTCCAATAAACCAAACATAGCAGAGATTTACAAACTCCTCAACAATATCAACCTACCAAACCTCACAGAAGATCAGGCTGGAGAACTTGATGGACCTCTAACTCCAACAGACCTCCATAAAGCTCTCCAACTCATGCCCAATAACAAATCACCGGGTCCAGACGGCTTCCCGGCACAATTTTATAAACACTTTTGGAATATTCTGGCACCCATATTTACAAGGTTAATAGCAGAAATTAAGGAAAAATCTAAGCTCTCTACAGAAATGAATACAGCGATGATTTCTTTAATATTGAAACCTGGGAAAGATCCTACTCTTCCAGCAAGCTACCGCCCGTAAAATACATCCCATTGGCTGGTGGGTCTGGTGTGGGGGGCCGGCCTCTGGGGAGGCTTTCTGCTGGGGTGGTGTGGTGGCTAGTCACTGTCTGGGCGTGCCGTGATGTTTTGGCGGGCTCCGTTTGCCTGGCCATGCGCCGCCACGGGCTGCCGGCTGTCCCTCCCCCTGGGCTTCCGCTGTTGGCTGTGTGTGGGTGGCTGTCCTGGTCCTCCTGGGGCTGCTCGCGTTGCCCGGGTTTTCTATGTGCGTCTTCTCTCCCGTTTTACCGCCTGCATGTATGTGTGTGTGTGTGTGTGTGTGTGTGTGTGTGTGTGTGTGTGTGTGTGTGTGTGTGTGTGTGTGTGTGTGTGTGTGTGTGTGTGTGTAAACAATGTATTGTGACATGTATATGTGAGGTAAACGTATAATTTTACATATATGTGCAGCAAAATACACACAGACCAACAATTATCTCTAAGGTGACATTTACCTGTTTAAGTCACAACAAAAGTTACAGGTTGCTGTGATCTATTACACTGTCTTAATGAAGAAGATATTCGGGAGACATAAACGTTAAATTAGCATGGTGGCTTAGTGGTCAGCACTGTTGCCTCACAGCAAGAAGGTTCCCGGTTCAATTCCCGGCCCGGTGGGTCTTTCTGTGTGGAGTTTGCATGTTCTCCCCGTGCTTGCGTGGGTTTCCTCCGGGTACTCCGGCTTTCTCCCACAATCCAAAAACATGCAGTGTAGGTTAATTGATCTTTCTAAATTCTCCCTAGGTGTGAATGTGAGGGTGATTGGTTGTTTGTATGTGGCCCTGGATAGACTGGCGACCTGTCCAGGTGTACCCCTGCCTTTCGCCTGATATGTGTCGGGATAGGCTCCGACAGACCCCCGTGACCCGGAAACGGAAAAAGGGGGTATAGATAATGGATGGATGGATAAACGTTAAATCCTCACAGAAGGACATCCGTTCAGTTTGCCGCCATCCTGCCTGAGACCGTAGACGCCCGTGTCATGTGACCGACGGCACATGGTTTGATTGGCTGGATGCCAGCTCATTACCACCCTGGATCGACTAGTTATGCTAGTGGCCCGGATGTTAAAAGGTATTTTCTGACAGCGAATTTTAACCACTTAAGTTGGCCTGTGACCTGGAAAATCTTTGACGTTTTCATCTTCAACACTGAAAAAATAGAGGTTCGAAAACACAGCTGAAAGACTTATAAAATTTGAAAACACAGTTGAAAGACTTGTAAAATGTCAACCTGATGGAACATATATACTTCCGTTGCTCCTACTCCGGACCTGCAGGGGGCGCTACGGTGGAACTTTAGTTTAGCACCAGAAGAAGGAGCGCAAGGTTTTGGCAACATTGTCAGTAGTGGGTGTTTTGGACGGTTTTGAAGCGTTTTGGACGGTTGTGGATGTTTTGGACGGTTTTGAAGCGTTTTGGACGGTTGTGGATGTTTTGGACGGTTTATCTTCCTGCGTGGCCGCGGGAGGATGTACATATAAACTGAGCCGTGTGCCGTGCAGCTGCAGCGCCTGACGTCCGGGACCGGAGCCACGTCGTCCACGTCGTCCGCCGCGAACAGGTGACTCCAGTCAAACTCGTTTTGCTGTTAGAAACGTTTCCAGGACGAACCGTCGGTCCAGGCGGCTCCGAGTCCGGAGCTGCTGCGTAACTTTGAGCGTGTTTTGGCGGAGCCCCGCGTGCTGACGTCACCCATGTTTGTTTGTGTTGAAGTTCGTTTTCTACCAGAAACGAGACGTTTGTCGCAGCTGATTGTTGATTAACAAAACCGCTTCACTTTAAACGGAGTCTGACTGCACAGGTCTCAGTCTGAGCACTTTAACTCCTCCCACCGGACTGTAATAACTCAAATGGAACATTTACACAAAATAAATGTATCGCAGGACGCTTTATTACAACACATATAACAATTATGACAGATGAGGGTTTAAACGGCCCTGAAGAGACGTTGTAGAGCTTCATCGCAGTTTTTACAAACTACACGGGTTTCAAACCCCCTTTCTGTCTCTTTTTTAAGAATGTTTTTTTTTTTTGCTGGATAACAATTTAGAATTGGTTACTAAATATGTTTTGGTAAAATCCATAGCCAGGTCTAGTTGATATTTCAAAACAAAACAAAACATTAGACCAAAAAATTAAAGCTGCAAGCAGCATTGATCGGTCTTTGCACCTGTGCCCAAAGTCCTCGGTCAATATCCCTATAAAGTATCTCTGGTGTCCCCATCAAAATCACCCACTCATCATAAACAGATTAGAGAATAACAGAATATTGAGGTTCTGGTATAAACGAACAAACATTTATACACGTATCAGTGTGATTACTAGTTTCTTGACATAGATTTCCACCATTTTAAACCATTTTCTTTGATTAGCTGAACCTGATTGTGGCGTGTCCCTTGTAACCCCTCCCACGGACCTCCCTGACCCCTCCCACAGCCCTCCTCACCCCTCCCACGGGCCTCCCACAGCCCTCCTGACCCCTCCCACGGGCCTCCCCGACCCCTCCCCGACCCCTCCCACGGGCCCTCCTGACCCCTCCCACGGGCCCTCCCGACCCCTCCCACGGGCCTCCCCGTCCCCTCCCACAGCCCTCCTCACCCCTCCCACGGGCCTCCCACAGCCCTCCTGACCCCTCCCACAGCCCTCCTGACCCCTCCCACGGGCCTCCCCGACCCCTCCCACGGGCCTCCCACGGGCCCTCCTGACCCCTCCCACGGGCCCTCCCGACGGGCCTCCCACGGGCCCCCCCGACCCCTCCCACGGGCCTCCTCACCCCTCCCACCGGCCTCCCGACCTCTCCCACGGGCCTCCCGACCTCTCCCACGGGCCTCCCACCGGCCTCCCGACCTCTCCCTGACCCCTCCCACGGGCCCCCCTGACCCTCCAGGCCCCTCCGATGGCCCTCCCTGACCCCTCCCACCGGCCACCCTGACCCCTCCCACGGCCCTCCTGACCCCTCCCACGGGCCTCCCACAGCCCTCTGGACCCCTCCCACGGGCCTCCCACAGCCCTCTCGACCCCTCCCACAGCCCTCTCGACCCCTCCCACGGGCCCTCCTTGACCCCTCCCACGGGCCTCCCACGGGCCCTCCCGACCCCTCCCACGGGCCTCCTCACCCCTCCCACAGCCCTCCTCACCCCTCCCACGGGCCTCCCACAGCCCTCCTCACCCCTCCCACGGGCCTCCCACAGCCCTCATCACCCCTCCCACGGGCCTCCCACAGCCCTCATCACCCCTCCCACGGGCCTCCCCGACCCCTCCCACGGGCCTCCCACGGGCCCTCCTGACCCCTCCCACGGGCCCTCCTGACCCCTCCCACAGGCCCTCCCGACGGGCCTCCCACGGGCCCCCCCGACCCCTCCCACGGGCCTCCCACGGCCCTCTCGACCCCTCCCACGGGCCTCCCACGGCCCTCTCGACCCCTCCCACGGGCCTCCCACGGCCCTCCCGACCCCTCCCACAGCCCTCCTCACCCCTCCCACAGCCCTCCTCACCCCTCCCACGGGCCTCCCACAGCCCTCCCCGACCCCTCCCACGGGCCCTCCTGACCCCTCCCACGGGCCCTCCCGACGGGCCTCCCACGGGCCCCCCCGACCCCTCCCACGGGCCTCCCACGGGCCCTCCTGACCCCTCCCTCGGGCCTCCCACGGGCCCTCCCGACGGGCCTCCCACGGGCCCCCCCGACCCCTCCCACGGGCCCCCCCGACCCCTCCCACGGGCCCCCCCGACCCCTCCCACGGGCCTCCCACGGGCCCCCCCCGACCCCTCCCACGGGCCTCCCCGTCCCCTCCCACGGGCCTCCTCACCCCTCCCACGGGCCCCCCCGACCCCTCCCACGGGCCTCCCACGGGCCCCCCCCGACCCCTCCCACGGGCCTCCCCGTCCCCTCCCACGGGCCCCCCGACCCCTCCCACGGGCCCCCCCGACCCCTCCCACGGGCCTCCCACGGGCCCCCCCCGACCCCTCCCACGGGCCTCCCCGTCCCCTCCCACGGGCCTCCTCACCCCTCCCACGGCCCTCCCGACCTCTCCCACGGGCCCCCCTGACCCTCCAGGCCCCTCCGATGGCCCTCCCTGACCCCTCCCACCGGCCCTCCTGACCCCTCCCACGGGCCTCCCACGGCCCTCCTGACCCCTTCCACGGGCCTCCCACAGCCCTCTCGACCCCTCCCACGGCCCTCCCGACCCCTCCCACGGGCCTCCCGACCCCTCCCACGGGCCTCCCACGGCCCTCTCGACCCCTCCAATGGGCCTCCCACAGCTCTCCTGACCCCTCCTACAGGTCTTTCCAGCTACTGCACGTGCGTCTTGAATCTAAGCCGGTCTCTTCTTGTGCTGCAGCAATGGCAGAGGCCGGAGCCCATCTCACCTCCACAGCTGTCAGCGAGCAGCCGTCAATCTTTGAAGTTCTGGCCCAGGAGTCTCTGATGGAGGCGGTCAGACCTGCGCTGAGACATGCTGTCAAGGTGAGCGTCAGTCCAGTACCAGACACTGGCCCTGGCTCAGAGACCACATTTGGAGCTTCGTACAGTCTCAGCTGGGACTCCATGGTTACAGTGATCTGATGATCCCTCCAGGTTCTGGCTGAATCCAACCCGTCCCGCTTTGGTTTCCTGTGGAGATGTTTTGATGAGCTCTACCTGCTGCTGGACCTCCTCCTCCAGAACCACTTCCTCACCAACTGCAGCGCCTCCTTCTCTGAGAACTTCTATGGCCTGAAGAGGGTTTCGGCCGGGCGGAGACTTCCTGGTCGTCAGTGGCTGCACAGGAAGTCCCGCTGGCGCTCTCTTCTTCTCCTGTGCCTGGTGCCGTACCTGCGGTCCAAGCTGGAGGCGACACTGGCGCGGCAAAGGGACGAGGAAGACTTCTCTATCAGACTGGCGCAGTCGAGGAGTCAGAAGCTGTACCGGGCCGCTGTGGCGGCGTACCCGTACGTCAGCTCGGCCTCGCAGGCCTGGATCTTCTGCCAGCAGCTGCTTTTTGTCTTTGGCGTCACCAGGACCCACAGTCCTCTGCTGTGGCTGGCCAGCGTGAGGCTGGCCCGGCTCAACACTCAAGATATCCAAGACGTGGGGCAGAGGCCCGGCCGCGGTGGCTGCCCCGCTGACAGGAGGTACGTGTTTCTGGGAACTGTTGCTGTACGCCCGGTGTCATTTATGTGGCCAGTTCTTCAAACATGTTCATCCTTTCTGGTTTCAGACACGCCGGTTTGCGGCGTTGCCGGCTCTGACGCCGAGTAGCTGGCGGATCCAGTTACTTTTGTAAATATCTGTGACTGCTGGTGTCCTTACTGTCATCAGCTGTTTCCTAATGTAAAAAAACCCCTATCCCTAACTAATCCCTCCCACGACCCGCCCCCACCCCCCGCATTAGTTCTGTCTACGTTAGACCTGACCCTTGGAGGTGAGTTGTGGGCGGGGCCAGCTCAACACGCCGCGTCAGTCGGTGTAAAAAGGACACCTCGGTGCCTCGGCCTCTCGCTCCGCTGGCGGCGAAGTCAGAACCGCTGCCCATCTTTACTTCCCTCTGAGATGATCTCATTCAACCCAGCCGGGTCTCGGAGCTGATTGAAACGTTTCATTCCACTTTGAAAAGTGCTCCAGCTGTCATCAACACGCGTTTTCAGAGATCCGCTTGGCCTGATCCCAGTTTGGAGAGCAGACCTGCCGTAAACGGTGGCGGTGAGCGTACATCCCGGCTTCAGTCGCTGCATCCAGACCTGCTCGCTCGCGCACCGCGTCTAGGTTACTAGGTCACGCCCACTCGTCCAGCAAAACACCAATAATCTCACTTCATCCAGAAGTTCCCTGTCCTGCGCGGTCGCATGTTTCTCGTTAGAACTCGGTCCAGGTCTGGGTAGATCCCGGCCCTCCGGCGTCGTCATCTGAGAATATCAGGAGGCTGCTTCCACACTTGCTGACCAGTGAACTTTGTGGTCTGTGTTGCAGCCTGGTACAGAGAGCGTGGTGGCTGATGTCACGGGCAGCGAGCGGCGTGGCCATCTCCCTCTCCACCTTCCTCTCTCTGGGCGTCTTCTTCCTGCAGTTCCTGGAGTGGTGGTACTCCTCAGACAACCAGAGCGCGGTGAAGGCGCTCACCTCTCTGCCTTCTCCGCCGCCGCCCCTCCACCTACAGCAGGACTGCGGCGGAGACACCAGACACCAGCCGGGCGCCGACAACAACAGCTGTCCACTGTGCCAAAAGCAGCGTACCAACGCCACGGTGCTGTCCACCTCTGGCTTCGTCTTCTGTTACCGCTGCATTTACACGTATGTGAAGGCCAGCCGCTGCTGCCCCGTCACCGGATTTCCCAGCGAACTGCAGCACCTTGTCAAGATCTACTGTCCAGAGAGTTAGAACGCTGTAGCCGAGTGAGCGGCGGCGCGCCGCGGAGGGGCCGCCGCGCCGCGCCGCATGTTTACTTCCCCTCAACCGCGTAAACCCAGTGGCCTTGTTGTCGTTCGTTTTGCAGGATGGTTGTGGTTTCTTGAAAGATGACCAACAGGTTCTTTTGTAAATAAAAACGTTTTTCATCGACGTGTGATCTACAATAACACTGAATATATCCATCCACGTTCTAGAGCCGTTTTATTCTGTGCAGGGTCGCGGGCGTCTGCTGGACCTGATCCCGGCTCACCGCCAGTGAGTCCGTCCATCCGTGCACACTCACAACTACGGGCAATTTAGAAACATCAATGTGAATATTTATACATATTAAGTATTTTCTGACTGATTTGTACATTTTTAGTGTCAAATTAATAGGCTTCAAATGGAGTCATGAACATTGAAAAAAATGGATTTTATAGTAAAAACATGACCACAGAAGTAATTGGACTAAATTAAATGACCTTTGGTGCTTTCAGATGTTAAATTCACCACTCAACTGTAACTGGGGTCCAGTTGTTCAAACAAGCTGAAGCTCTTAGATGGAGATGAGTTTATTCTGGAATGATGAGCAACAGGAATTCTTAAACCCAAGGTTTTCCAGCAACATGCCACATCTGCAAGTGAGAGGACGGAGAGCTTCGATACTGGTTGGAGCTCCCTGGTCAGGACTTACGACCTCAGGTCGCTCAGTTGGAGCACGTTCATCTAACCAGCGGGCTTCCAGAGGACTGGAAAATTTACAAGACACTTCTGGAAACTTTCTTCATAATTTCCATTAGAAGACTGATGATTTTTGAAATAGTGTGTTAGTAAGACATCTAGTTGGTGTAAACTTTAGTGTGTCAGGACCAGTAGTCACAGCTGCAGCTGCAGGACCAGACCGGAGCAGCTGGTCTTCAGCAGGAGGGTCCCCCCTCATGATCCAGGTCCTGGTCCAGGTTTCTTCCCCCTCATGATCCAGGTCCTGGTCCAGGTTTCTTCCCCCTCATGATCCAGGTCCTGGTCCAGGTTTCTTCCCCCTCATGATCCAGGTCCTGGTCCAGGTTTCTTCCCCCTCATGATCCAGGTCCTGGTCCAGGTTTCTTCCCCCTCATGAGCCAGGTCCTGGTCCAGGTTTCTTCCCCCTCATGAGCCAGGTCCTGGTCCAGGTTTCTTCCCCCTCATGAGCCAGGTCCTGGTCCAGGTTTCTTCCCCCTCATGAGCCAGGTCCTGGTCCAGGTTTCTTCCCCCTCATGAGCCAGGTCCTGGTCCAGGTTTCTTCCCCCTCATGAGCCAGGTCCTGGTCCAGGTTTCTTCCCCCTCATGATCCAGGTCCTGGTCCAGGTTTCTTCCCCCTTATGATCCAGGTCCTGGTCCAGGTCTCTTCCCTCTTAAAGGGGAGTTTTTACCTGCCGTTGTTTATGTAATAACTGATCGGGGGTCATGTTCTGGTCTCTGGAAACATCCTGGAGACAACCTGTGTTGTAATAGACGCTATATAAATAAAAGTGAACATTTTCTTGACATCAGTTAGAAACCAGGTATTTCTTAGTCTCAAATAACAAGATAACAGCATTTTGTTGTTTTGTTCAAGGAAGCACAGCATATAAAATGACCATTTTCACTACATCTGATTATTACAATGAGAGATGATTTTAAATACTAAATTGAAGTTATTTGGTAGCATTGCAGAGGTTGCGTTCCGTATAACTGTTGCAGGTTTTTACGGCTCTCCTCCGGATTCCCGGACGAGTTATCTTCTCTTGGCTCTTCCACGACGCTTCTGTGTCTGCTGACAACGGCAAAGGCTCTGTGAATTGCTTTATTGAGTTTCCAGACAAATTTAACAACAAGCTCACTTAAAAAAAACAAACAAAAGAACAAATACAAACAAAAAGAAAACATTTCATCAGGAGCAACATCACAACATTACAGTGAAAGAAATATAAAAAGGGCTTCATTAAAATGTCCACCAAGTGTGAATCACAATAGTCACCTTCCCTTTTTAAGTTCCTGCAGCAGGAACCAGGACGAGGAGGAAAAACCTCGACAGAGTGACAGTTCTCATCAACAATATTAGTCACAGTAATAGATTGCTTGAATAGCGTGTATTGCACATGTGTACACGTATATGCACTTTAGCAAGAACTAGACACGTATCGCTGCAACAGGAAATAAAGTGGAGGAAACGACAGCACGGACAGAAGAGTCAGGAATGTGCTTGTGATCAGTTCCAACAAAAACGGCATCGTCTGAAAACAAACGGTAACGGAGAACGTCCCCCCCAAGAACAGGAGGAGGAAAAGATGGAGCGCGAACCGCCCACCTCGGTGCAAACAGCCCCTCCCCTCAAACTCGTCATAGCAGGACACCACATTTACACCACTGTATCAAACATTTGAAGAAATGTACAGCAAAGTAGTCTGTGTGCGTGTGTGTGCGCATGTGTGTGTGTGCTTGCATGTGTGTGCATGTGCACGTATGTGTGCGCATGTGTGTCTGCGTGTGTGTGCATGTGCATGTGTGTGCATGCATGTGCACGTGTGTGTGTGCGCATGTATGTGCGCGCATGTGTGTGCATGTGCACGTGTGTGTGTGCATGTGCACGTGTGTTCGTGCATGTGTGTGCATGTGTGTGCGTGCATGTGCACGTGTGTGTGTGTGCATGTGTGTGCGCATGTGTGTGCATGTGCACGTGTGTGTGCATGTGTGTGCGCGCATGTGTGTGTGCGTGTGCATGTGTGTGTGTGCAGTAGCAACGGTGAAGACACAACCATATCTGTCAACCCTGTTAACGTTGTCATACTTTGAAATGACCTGTAGATGTTTTCGTGTGGAAGTGAGCATCATCGGCGCTGATCCACAACTGTCTCTGGGAACTGGAGGCAGCGATCCCTGCTCACCGCAGCAGCGCGCAGCCACCACTTCTGTCACGAGGGCTGGGTCGGGGTTCCACGAGCCACACTGAGAAACTCACTGGTAACTTGCCCTGTGGTGGACACTCGTCGCGCCTCCAGCTGGACGCACCTCGGCTGGACGCACCCCCCCATGACGCACCCCCGCTGGACGCACCCCCCCTGGACGCACCCCCCCATGACGCACCCCCGCTGGACGCACCCCCCCATGACGCACCCCCGGCTGGACGCACCCCCCCATGACGCACCCCGGCTGGACGCACCCCCCCCGACAGTAAAGACCAGTGAAGCTGCTGCGGTCAAAGGACGGACAGATGATTCATGTTTATCTGATCAGTTCAATTCAACACTTGGAAACACTTTTAATTCATATAATCAAAAAAACTGCAAAAACTTCTGGAGAGACAACAAAACATTTCAAAAGAACTTGGCAGAACCAAGACGAGGGTGTCAGCCACAGACGATGTAAGAAGTACCGAAGCCAGTCACATTATTTAGTCATAAATGACCCCAGCGTGCGCCTGTAGAGAGCAACCGTCGTGACGACGAGACGCAGATACTCAGTGTCGTCCCTACAAACCAGAATCTCGCCACAACCAGCCACTAACAACAAACGAGTCTGCTGCTTTCTGAACTCACCATGAACATTTTGTTTGCAGTAATGACGGCCAGATCTACAAAATGGGTCCAAATTTGAATTAGCCAGACGCAACCCCTCAAATTTAGTGGAAAATGTACAAATGTTTGGACACGAGCGGCTTCTCTGACTGGTTGTGGTCGCTGCTTGCTCTCCCACAGCCGTTACTGGCTTCGGTCCTTGGTGCTCTCGTGAACTCCAGTCCAGCTCTGCCTCGACAGCATCCACCCAGTCCTCCCAGTCCTCCCAGCTTCACGACCACCCCAGCAACCCTCCAGGGCCAGGCCCGGCACCACCGACTGCTGAACTAACGGTGGAAATCAGCTTAAGAGTTTATATCGGTACAAAAATACGACACTCAACAGCCTGGAAACAGGCCAATAAATCTGTTGATCAGTCAATACTGTCTATTCACTCCATCCGTCCGAAAATAATAAAATAAAAAAAATAAAAGCAAACAGCATTTCACCACAGAGCAGCCTCACAAGGATGAAAGCAGGGATGCTGTGACCGCGGCAACGATGAAGCTGGACCCTGCAGTCCTCCAGGCTCTCCTTGCATCCTGCAGACCTTTCACTGTGGTATTGCTTTGAACAGATCTGACAGAGGTAGCGGCTGCAACACTGCAAAGGATCCTGGGAAATGGAGTTATGAGATCTGAAGTTGGTGTCAACAGCCCAGGCCTGAAGCTCCGCCTCCACTGTGCACCATGTGATGTGGCAGTTTTGTGAAAAGTTATTGCAGTGATTTAAGCCAGGCCTTAAATATTTACCCCGTGTGAACTGTGGAGCCCTCTGGTGAAGGACGCAGGCGTGGAGTTCACCTGCAGCTCTGTCAGCTGGAACAAACCTGACAAAACATTTTAGTGCCGTAACTATCAGAGGAGCCGAGCACATCAGCGGTTGGAAAACAACGGATCGATCTGCGAGCCACTCCACCAAGAAAGAACACTAGAAATGTTGCAGTGGTGTCAACGATGAATTTAAAACTTACCCTGCTGCAACCCCACGAGTTTTAGAAAATCTGACTTATTAAGAATATTTGATGCAACAAAAGCAACACAGACAAGATGATGTTGTAGTTAAAGCTGTTCTAAATCTATACTTAGATTATTGTTTGTCGTCATCTGAATGACCTCAGAGCAGATGAAGTTTAACCAGAGGCAGACCTCAGCTTCACCGCTCCACCGTTCCTAGGACAGCCAACACCACTCCTGACAGCGGTGCTTCCTCTGGTAATCAGGACTGTACAGACGTGAGCTCCCACTCATTTTGTGTTGACAAAGCAGCTGGAGGCAGCAGGCAGCGGTTAAACAACAAAGCAACCCCTTCCTCTGCTCAGCGCACTGAAAACATCTACTGTACACCACCTGCTCAGTCAAGGCTGTCGGAGACGCCGGAGACACCGGAGATACCGGAGATACCGGAGATACCGGACACACCGAAGATACCGGACACACCGGAGATACCGGACATACTGGAGATACCGAAGACACCGGAGACACCGGAGATACCGGACACACCGGAGATACCGGACATACTGGAGATACCGAAGACACCGGAGATACCGGAGACACCGGACATACCGGAGACACCGGACATACCGGACATACCGGAGATACCGGAGACACCGGAGATACCGGACACACCGGAGACACCGGAGATACTGGAGACACCGGACATACCGGACATACTGGAGTCACCGGAGACACCGGACATACCGGAGACACCGGAGATACCGGACACACCGGAGACACCGGAGACACCGGACACACCGGCAATACCGGACATACTGGAGACACCGGAGACACCGGCGATACCGGAGATACTGGAGACACCGGACATACCGGAGATACTGGAGACACCGGCGATACCGGAGACACCGGAGACCGGGCACAGACAGCACAGGTGACTGGTCATGTAAGAGCATGTGAAAGCTCCACGGTCATATCCACGCACTCTGCTGCTTTTGATTCGTGTTGGAGTTTACAGATGCTCACAAACTGATGCCAGAGGTCAGAAAATGTCTTTTTCAGACCGTTTTGTCACCTGCATTTGTTTGTTTTCATCTGTCTAACTTTCATTATGATTAGTTGACGGTTCAAATCGCCAGCAGCTGCGCTGTTGGTCTGCATGTACCCAATTTAGTATTGTGTTAAAGCACAACTAAGTAAATGTTTCACATTTAACGCAAATTTTAGTACATAAAGTCTCTCTATAATATCATTTACTGGAATGTACAGCCTCGGGGTGACGATATCGTGGTATCGACGTTGTGGTATCGACGTTGTGGTATCGACGTTGTGGTATCGACGTTGTGATGTCGACGTCGGGGTGTCGATCTTGTGGTGTGGATCTCGCGGCGGTGTCGATCTTGTGGTGTGGATCTCACGGCGGTGTCGATCTTGTGGAGTGGATCTCGCGCTGTGGATCTCGCGGTGTACTCTAGTCTTTTGCTCTCCTTTTTGCCATCACTACTTTCTCTCTTCATGATTATGCTGAGCTAGACAAGCCTTCTAAAAGTAAAAGTAAACTGACTGCAGGGGGCTAAATGAAGGCAAATATAAACAACATAAGTAAGTAGTGAGGCATGCATCTAATTTAGTTGAGGAAATTAGTTGGAACTATTGTTGAAATGTACCTGTACCTGGTTTAAGCAAACATATGGGAAAAGACTTCTCTGGTGCTTGACATGGAACTTTTTTTTAAGAAATGAACTGATAGCGCTCATCTTCAGCTGCGATTTTAACCTGGCCGTCTGGCATCACGTAGGGTTTCAACTAAGTTAAACTCAACCCAGCTAACAAGCGCAGGTGCAAGTGTCCACCAGGGTTTTTGGTAAGTAAACATCTATGTCTCTAACTGCAAATTTAATGCACTTGCGATGCAGTACTAAAGCTGCATGTGAAACTTCCAAAATTTGGCACATTGTCCTCCCTTTTTTACCAAACAAGATGAAACAATAGGCATCTGAATTAAAATGACATGTAACATTAACCACACATGCAAGCTGCTAAACATGAGCTGGTACGTTTGTTCCTCACCTTCTCGTCCAAACGTGGCCACCTCTACTGCCAAAAATGGAAGGCCAAATTTCAAGCTTTAATATGTTTAAATCTCATCAATCAAAGGTGCTCAGCAGCACTGTGGTCATGGTGTTGGTGTTGTGAGCAGCTGCATCCTCCTGTGCTCTCTGATTAAACATGCTGAGTTTAAAGATTCAAAGTTTGTAAGTTGTATTTCCTTTCATTAGCTTATCATTCACAGAGTTTGTCTTTTTCACACTTTTGCTGAAAATTATTTCATAATCCTATTAGCAATGAGTAGATGTGTGTTACCGATGTGTAGTGGGACAGTCAGGCTGGTGAAGGTCACACCGGAGCAGCAACCGGACCGTTTGACCAGTCACGAGCTCTGACTCAACATCTCCTGTCTGCAGTTCCTGCTGTATACCTGAGGAGGGCAGCGCAGGACAGGTACCGCCAGAGGACTGGCGCTCGCCCCCCCAACAAACATCACCATCCAGCAACCCTCAGTATCTGTAAACAAACAAGCCGGCGGCGGTGACGCCTGATGCCATCAAACCGTGTGCTTACATCCTGTCAAACAGCCGAACCTTTAAAACATCAAATCCTCAAATACAATATGTTCATAAATCCAATTTGATTGGATAAAACACTGTGTACACATATTATATATATATATATATATATATATATATATACATATATATATATATATATATATATATATATATATATATATATATGTATATATATATATATATATATATATATATATGTATATATATATATACACCTTATAAGTTTTTTCTTTTTATACAAAAAGAGAAAGAATTTTGATTTTATACATATATGTATGTACAGATATAGAAAAAGTGCCACACTGCATATGTTGTGATGTGGCCAGTGGACAGTATTTACACCATACAGGAAATATCACGATTAACAAACAAACAAACAGATATTTGTGGTCATTGTGGCGTTTCAAAAACGCTCCACAATCCAACAATCCCCCGCAGAGGAAATGAGGTGAGGCTCAAGTGACATGACATCCAGCCAAACCGAGAACCACACAGAGGGAGGACTGATGGCCTGAAGTGGTACACTTTCATCAGATGTGTGTGTAAAACAATTAACACTGATTCTAAAACATTATCATCAGGTTCTATAAAAGTCTCGATAATCTTATTTTAAATGTTACTACATTCAATAGAGCTTTTTACTGAAGTTTTCCAGCTGGTAGTGATGACTTTAGAGGCTTTTCTTCTCGCTCAAAATCAAAGGTTTGTAGGGACCCGACACAAATATTGTCAGATTTGAAAGAAAGTGTCAGTATAGTGAGCAGAATATAGTCGTATCAGCCCTCATGATGCTCTCTGCGCTCGCATAACAGTGACAGTAATGGGACAAACTAAGGCATCCAGAATCACAAAGAAAGACTCGGTGGCAGAGTGACCCACGGGAACAACAGTGTAAGTGTGTGGGTTTGTGTGCGCATCAGTGTATTTCTTCAGTCCTGATGGGCTGCTTGCTTTGCTGAGGTGTTGCGGCAGTGATTTGTGGTTTCTAATTGGATGGTTTGTGACTGTGGTCAGAAAAAAAGGCACCTAGTTCCTCCTCCTCTGCTCTTTTAAAACCAGTTACAACTCCCACTTGGCAACCATTTATCTGATGCACAGACAGACGCACAAGAAGACCAGCCGTCAGCCTGAGGTCTGACGGTTAAAACCAGACTTTTCCAGAGTCAGTGTCCATCAGTGGAAACAGAGGAGCAGGGATGAAATTTGAGGGTGGTGTGTGCAGGGGGTGAAGTATACAAGGTTGCTTGAAGTGCATCCCTGCTGAAACCTCCACCCCCCACTTGTTTCCATGAGATGCTGACAAGGCGTCTGCACCTCCTTGGGTGGATGAACCAAAACCAAAAGAAAGAGAGATGCATCCAAGGGCCTGGCGGGACTGATCGTCTTCGCCTGCCTCCATCATGTCCTCAGCCAACTGGAGAACTCCACAACGACACCGCTCCACTCTGTATGTGCGTGTGTGTACGTACGTACGCACACTTTGTGGAGGAAAAACGGAAGAGGACGAAGAGGTGCTAGAAGAAGGTGAAGCTGTCTTTGTGTGCTTCCAGTCTGAGCTCTTCTACAAGACAGGCTCTTCCTCCATTGGCTCTTCTGCAGACCTGTGCAGGTAAATAAAAAAGATCCCACTAAATCACCAAGTCTTCACACAGGAAATGTAACATGCATACGCTTTGTGTTCAAATAAACTGCTATATAATATTTTCTCCAAAGAACTTTACATTTATACACAGGCACATTGTACATGTCCACAAGTACGGGCCGATCCCTGCAGAAGTACTAAAGAGCAGCTGGTTTTTAAGCTCCATCTCTAGTCAAAGTTGTTGCAAGCATAAATCAAGGTGGTTTGGGTTGTGGATCGCAGCGTAGGAAACAAACAGCTGAAACCTGCTTTCAGGCGGTGAACCTGTTCATTCTGCTGTCCTGGTCCTGGTTCTCTTGGACCTGACTGCTACACTTCACGCCATACACCCCGATGCTCTCCTTGCTTGTTGGGAAGATAAAGCCCTTGAATGTTTCTAGCTGTACCAGTCATATGCAGGTTTCTGTGGCCATCTAGACTCTTCCAGTGCCTGTACTCAGTTCCAGGGTACATCACTTTATTCTTTTCAAATGTTTCTATAAATCTATCTGCATATAAAAACTCAGATGAACTCAAATAACTCCATGATGTGCAGTCGTGGACTGCTGGTCTCCTTTGGACCGCCAATCCTTTCACATGGTGACGGACATGATCATGCTATTGGCTTATGAGACTGTCTGTCACCTGATTGCAAGTCATTTTGGAATCATTTTTGGCCGTGGCTTTAAATTTGACAAACTGATAAACCCTGTCATCAAAAAAAGTTTTTGCGATCGTAATTCATGCCTATATTGTACCCTGTATTTGTTGATGTTTTATAGCTTATCAGAGTTCAGATTTTGAAGTCAATGACTGTTGAGTATATATCTGAATGGATTGTACAGCAGCAAGTTTTCCTAAATGTTCTCAAGATATAAACCTTGATTTGACTTCAAACTAATATTAGTGATGCAAAATAATATTAACCAATGATACACTATATGGCCAAAAGTATTACATTACATGGTAATATAATACTACCGTGGTAACACATGGTAGTACCATGGAGTGATGAATGGAGCTTCTCCATCTGTCAATCTGATGGACCAGTCTGGGTCTGGCGGTTGCCAGGACAACGGTACTTGTCTGACTGCATTGTTCCAAGTGTAAAGTTTGGTGGATGGTGTGGGGTTGTTCCTCAGGATCTGGGTTTGGCCCCTTAGTTCCCGTTAAAGGAACTCTGAATGCTTCAGCAGACCAAGAACTTTTGGACAATTCCAGCTCCCAACTTTGTGGGAACAGTTTGGAGCTGGCTCCTTCCTCTTCCAACATAACTGTGCTCCAGTCCACAAAGCAGGTCCATGAAGACCTGGATGACAGAGTCTGGTGTGGATGAACCTGACTGGTCTGCACAGAGTCCTGACCTCAACCCGACAGAACACCTTTGGGATGAATCAGAGTGGAGACAGAGATCCAGACCTTCTGGTCCAACATCAGTGTGACCTCACAGATGCACTTCTGGAAGAACGGTCAGAAATTCCCATGAACACTCCTAAACCTTGGAGAGATTTCCCAGAAGAGTTGAAGCTGTTATAGCAGCAAAGGTGGGCTGACGTCATATTGAACCCTCTGGATCAGGAACGCGAGGTCACTTAAGGTCATATTTGAGTCGAGGCAGGTGAGACGATACTTTTGGCCGTGTAGGATATGATTTCATAAAAAGCCAAGTTTATTAAATTTGATGTAAAACAACAACAACACTATATTATCATTTAAATAAAGGATATTGTTGCAGTATAAATTGAGAATAAATAAATAAAAGTAAAAGGAGTGGAGTGTCATGTTTGTTGCTAGGCAGCAACTGAGCTGATGACTCATCAACTTCATTTATGAGACAAGCAGAACCGCGTTTACGCAGTGACGTTGCAGTTGAGCTCACACTGGCCCCATCGTGCCTGCCAGAGCGTGGTCGTATGCAAGTACAGAGTGGAAACACTGAATGGATGAAGAATATATGAATGCTTGTTTGGCTAAATGAGAGATAGCAGTGTAAACATCTAGACAGTCAAGGTTAAGAGCAATACACTTTTCATTTCAGACAACACTGACACAAGAGGGAACGTCGTGCCTGCAGATGAGGCTGCATCATTACAATTTAAATTTAAAGGGTTATAGTGGCTAAAGTCACATCAGTAAATGCGAGTGGATCTGCTGATTGTAATAAGATTTCACAATATTTTACTGCAAAAGCATTTAACCTGTTGTGCTCTTCATTGTGCGGGCTTGCGGTCAGCACTGTCAAGAAAGGCAGTCTTAAACCTGCACTAAAATCTTGTCTTTTGCATAGTTCTGAGTATCTGCTGAGCCCGAGTGATGTAGATTTCACCATCAGAGGTAATTATCTGCAACACATTTAGTTCAAAGCCACGCTACTGTCCATGACTGCATGTCATTTCACATTTGTTTGAACCCAACTCAACTTCCTGATAGATCACATTAGGAGTTAATTTGTCACGGCTGCGATTCACCCAGCAGAGATGAAAGACGAATTCATATTAGGACTCATTAGAACACAGCTGGTGTGCTGACAGACTTCCTGGGGCCTGGCCTCATCTGTGATGCTGCAGTGAGCGGCTGACCTGCTGGTTTCTGGGTTTGCAGAATCAGAACCTGGCTGCTCCACATCAACACTCAGGGAGGCCATGGCGCTGACCGTTTCTGCCTCGTCGTTCTCCGACTGGCCCTGAGCCCCCAGGGGCCCGTCCATTGGCGAGTGGCCGCTGGTCTGAGACAAACTCTGGAGACAGGACCAGTGTTTACCTGAAGGGACAGAAGGAGATGCAGATGTGTAATGAGGAAGATGACGACGCATGCGCATGTCAGGTTCATGTACAAGCTTCTTACTTTGGATCTCTATGACTCTCTCCAATGAGGCGCAGGCTTTTGGACATGGCTTCTCTTGAGGCCACGGAAACACAGACTCACACTGAGACAGACAAAAAGGGAAGACGGTGTGTCATAACAAATGCCTCGCACACGTTTGCTGAGACAACAACGCTCATCACTGGGGTTTACAAGCTGCCGCCCGACTGTTTTCCTTCACTTCTGCTGGCTCTGTAGGCAGATTCCATCTAAGCGTGCAGCTTCTCATCTCAGCAGGACAGAAACAGAGCAGAAGTGAAGCTGCTGGGGAAGTGAGAGATGATGCTTGCGGAGCAACAAAGCCTTTACAACAATGAAGCCGTTTTAGCTTTAAACATGTTTTCTGCCGTGCCGTTTTAAAACTTCTGTTACACTGCAACAGCTCTGACTCGTATCAACAAAATGGGTTAATTCTTATTGCCATGGAGACCCCTCATGCTTTTCACTTCATGCTCAGTTCATTTTCATATGCAAGGCAAATATTGGGCACGTTCTGTTCAGCGTACAGTGAAGTTGACAGACCGTCACATACTCAGAATAAGGAATACGAATAATCCTAATTGTGTCGTACCGGCTCTCCCAGGAGTGCAGAGACGCAGGCCTCCGACGCATCACAGATGGCGGTGAGGTCATGCCCGCCCTCCAGCGCCATTACAACCCGCCCCCCTGCCAGACCCATCAGCAGCTGGGTCAACTGCCCAAAACCTGCAAACACACATTGAAGCCAGTAAAAACACGACGCTGAAAAAAACCGAAGAGCATAACAAATACAAGGATTTTAAAATTAACTTGCAGGAAAATGCCGTGAATATAGTTGGAATTTTACAACATTAAAATTGTAATGAGAAAAAGTAATAAAATCATTAAATCATAATTTAATTACAAAAAACATGAGTTATGACAATAAAGTCATAAGTGTTTAAAAAAAGGGCATCTGGAGTTGTACATCATTTTAGAAATTTCATCAAAAGAAACACTTCATCTTTTAATTCGACCATTATTAGAAAGACAAGCGTGAAAGGTCTTGTTAAGGGCTGTTTCATTTGATTGCTACTTTACTTCAGGTTCATCTGTATCAGGGATTTTCTGCTCATTACGGAGACAGAATGAACTCTGCACTCACACTTGGCAGAAACGTTGTAGCCTCCCAGAGGAGACTGATGGCCCTCCACGGCGTCGAAGCCTGCAGACACCAGGACCACATCTGGGCTGAACTGCTGGGCGATGGGCATTACCACACCCCTGCACACAAAAACCCACGCACTGTGTGTCTGTGACAGGAACAGGTCTCACAAGCAGTAGCAGGGACTAAGACTGAAAACAGGGATCCTCGTCTGGAGCGGCAGTTTTGAAAACAAGGACACACGTGTGGAAAACTTCACAGACTGAGAGGTCTGTTAGGGTTTGTGCGGTGTTTGTACAACAGTGTACTTCATAATAATCTGGCTTGTAAGCAAAAGAAGGGAGCTTCCCAGTGACTCTGGCATCGAAAGCACACCACCGCTGGCTGTCCGCTCTTTCTCCCTTGCTGCTAGAATCTAGTCCTATTTTTTGACAACCTGTGGACAAATCATTTGTAAGCAGTGAACCAGAAAACACTCCGAGCACACAGTCGTTGTGCAGTTTGTAAATGTGAGCTTGCAGGTTTGACTGAATGCTTAGATTTACAAAATAATATCAGCAGCCACAAAACATGAGCTCACAAATGCACAAAAACTCCTTTTAGATAGAACAGAAAAACTCTGAAAAGTGTGGATTTAGACTAAGGACCAATGACACTGCTTCTAGACTTTTCTTAATTTCAGGTTCTGAAGTTTGAATAAAAGTAAAAAAACTGGAAAACTACAATCTAACAGCTTAAGGCATCTTTCTCTGTCAAAGTAAAAACATTTGTACAGCTGGTGTCAAAACGTCAGGCAACAATGCACATTTTGGTTTCTTAGTTTTAATATTTTCCACATATTTCCATGTTATACTGATGAACATTTATAAGGATGTCTAAGTTTTAAATTCTTTACAATACATCAGATTTATTTACAGGTTTAACATTTACAGAGTTGATACCTCTCCTTTAATTGTCTGCAATTCGCCGTTATACCTTTTTTGGGCAAAATCTAAGACTGCAAATTGTGATCAATTCGGCGCACTAATGCATGAAAAATCCATCTGTCAGAGTGAACCACTAAAGCTTGGAAAAAGGTCAAAACTGTAAACATGAAATACAAATGAATCAGATGTATTTACAAATAAACAGCCATTGAGATGCTTTTACATAGTGTTCAGGTGGAAGATGATGACCAAATCAGAAGCGAAGTAGGCAGTTTAACCCTCACAACACACCTGCAGAGTCATCGGGACCCTTAGTGTGCTGCCTGGGTTAAAAACAGCTCATATGTACCTGAAGGCAGTGAGGTACTCCACATCACCCATAGGGGGCTCCACTCCTCCAGTCCAAGCGATGTTCACATTAAAGCCAACACCAGCACCTGATCCCACCTGCAGAGATCAAAGAAGGCAAAACGGATGAAAATGACACCGCTTAAAAAGTCCCTGTGGAGAGTCTTCAGCAAGATGTGCGTGTTTATGTACAAGACACTCTTGGAGTATGATCCAGGTCCTGATGCAGGTCCTGATGCAGGTCCTGATGCAGGTCCTGATCCAGGTCCTGATGCAGGTCCTGATGCAGATCCTGATGCAGGTCCTGATGCAGGTCCTGATGCAGGTCCTGATGCAGGTCCTGATGCAGGTCCTGATGCAGGTCCTGATGCAGGTCCTGATCCAGGTCCTGATGCAGGTCCTGATCCAGGTCCTGATGCAGGTCCTGATGCAGATCCTGATGCAGGTCCTGATGCAGGTCCTGATGCAGGTCCTGATGCAGGTCCTGATCCAGGTCCTGATGCAGGTCCTGATGCAGATCCTGATGCAGGTCCTGATGCAGGTCCTGATGCAGGTCCTGATCCAGGTCCTGATGCAGGTCCTGATGCAGGTCCTGATGCAGGTCCTGATCCAGGTCCTGATGCAGGTCCTGATGCAGGTCCTGATGCAGGTCCTGATCCAGGTCCTGATGCAGGTCCTGATCCAGGTCCTGATGCAGGTCCTGATGCAGATCCTGATGCAGGTCCTGATGCAGGTCCTGATGCAGGTCCTGATGCAGGTCCTGATCCAGGTCCTGATGCAGGTCCTGATCCAGGTCCTGATGCAGATCCTGATGCAGGTCCTGATGCAGGTCCTGATGCAGGTCCTGATCCAGGTCCTGATGCAGGTCCTGATGCAGATCCTGATGCAGGTCCTGATCCAGGTCCTGATGCAGGTCCTGGTGCAGATCCTGATGCAGGTCCTGATGCAGGTCCTGATCCAGGTCCTGATGCAGGTCCTGACGCAGGTCCTGATGCAGGTCCTGATCCAGGTCCTGATGCAGGTCCTGACGCAGGTCCTGATCCAGGTCCTGATGCAGATCCTGATGCAGGTCCTGATCCGGGTCCTGATGCAGGTCCTGATCCGGGTCCTGACGCAGGTCCTGATGCAGGTCCTGACGCAGGTCCTGATGCAGGTCCTGATCCAGGTCCTGATGCAGGTCCTGATCCGGGTCCTGATCCGGGTCCTGATGCAGGTCCTGATGCAGGTCCTGATCCAGGTCCTGATGCAGGTCCTGATCCAGGTCCTGATGCAGGTCCTGATGCAGGTCCTGATCCAGGTCCTGATGCAGGTCCTGACGCAGGTCCTGATGCAGGTCCTGATGCAGGTCCTGATCCGGGTCCTGATCCGGGTCCTGATGCAGGTCCTGATGCAGGTCCTGATCCAGGTCCTGATGCAGGTCCTGACGCAGGTCCTGATGCAGGTCCTGATGCAGGTCCTGATCCGGGTCCTGATCCGGGTCCTGATGCAGGTCCTGATGCAGGTCCTGATCCAGGTCCTGATGCAGGTCCTGACGCAGGTCCTGATCCAGGTCCTGATGCAGGTCCTGGTCCAGGTTTCTCCCCTCTTAAAGGGGAGTTTTTACCTGCCGTTGTTTATGTAATAATTGCTCGGGGTCATGTTCTGGTCTCTGGAAACATCCTGCAGACAACCTGTGCTGTAATAGACGCTGTACAAATACAAGTGAATTGAATTGAATATAAATATTGACCAACTATTCTGGCTCTTATGTGAAGTCATGACTGCATTTCCTGGTAAAAGGACGTTTCCTTGAGCCTGAAACAAACCAGTCTGAAGAATCGCACCATCTGCTGACAATGATTTATAATTATAATTAGTCTGAAAAAACCCATCTTACATTTACAGCTCACACCAGATAATGTTAAATTAAATATCTTTAATGAACTTCCCTGATATCATTTAAAGCAAAGAAAAAAACAACTTCATGACTCAACCAGGAGACAGATCAGCTGTGGTGATGGAGCCTCTAATGGAGTTTCCTTTTTTATTTCAGGCCCAGACTGTTTTCTGGAAACATCTCTGGGCTGATGCGTCTTTGATTTGGGATGAGATTCAAAAGGAACAACTCAGTCAGTGCAGGCACGGACCCTGACGATGAGCTCAGCTTTCTGTCCTTCATACTGGCAAACAAGATCCATAAAAATCTATCAGATCAAGACTCCAGCTGCCCACCCTCAAAACCTCAAGACGACTTTGGCTATTCTTGTACTCTCTGCGTCCAATCCCAATCTCGCGAGACCGACGCAGCTCTCTACTTAGCTGCTCCGTCGTCGTCTTGCCTCAGCTCCCAGACATCTCACCCCCAGATTTCACTCACTTGCTCTGTGATGACTTACAGCTGGCTCATAAACGTTGTCAGTACAAGCCTGTCTTTCATCCTCCACTACATCAATCTTCTTTCACCTGTTTTCTCAACACCAGCCAAATTTCAAGGTTTGTAAAAGAAAGCTGCACTTTGCTGCCAAGACATTTTGCACTGCTTAAGCTATAATCAAAAAATGTAATGCAACAATGACTAAATCCTGCAGTTTTCAATATATAATATAAGACGTGGTCAAAAACAAAGGATTCTAACCTGCCGTATTGAGGGGAAAAAATAGGTAACTAATGGAAAATATGTGTTTATTGCGACCCAGAACGAAGCCAGTGAGGCGTCAGAAAGAGGAACTTGTGGAGTGATGAAAGCTGGATCAGGTAGTCTCCTTTGTTTAATCTACGTCCCCAATCACTGTTAATGGCCGACTGAGAGTGGGGGCAGGAATCAGCAGGTTCTCTCGGGTTCCTGTTATGTCAGAAAAAGGCTCGTTGCTGTGGACAAATGTCTCCAGTGCAGTCAGGCACCTGGGCAGGTGTCACAGCTCATCACGACTTCACTGACTGCTGGAGAAGGACCGGCATGTGTGTGCATACCTCCTCTGGAGCGCCGCTGCCAGGGAAGAAGTTTCCATCATCGTACCGATGGAGGGATATGTAGAGGACGTTGGGATCACTGTAGAAAGCCTGCTGGGTGCCGTTGCCATGGTGAATGTCCTGCGTTACAGGTCAGAGTGGTAACAGAGACACATTTATCCTCATTCACTTTACTTCCAAAAGCAGTCTGATTATAATGTGGTCGTCACATGTCATAGACACACTGTTCATTTAGTGCCAATTATGTCTGCTTTCAATTATCACACAAAACCCCATAAGCTACACAGAAAAAGCCCAACGCACGTAAAAATGAGTTGAGCTCCTGTGTGAGGCTTCAGTTATCATTTTAGCCTCTAAATGCAGAGCCGGTTTAACCAACTTCTATGTATGCATCAGTGATCTGTCACGTGTAGTGAACAGGTCACCGAGTGGTGCACCAAAGAAGGAAATGGTGAAGAAGACCTCCAACGGGTAAACACAGGAACACTAAATCTGGTTTTTACTTTACTTTACTTTTTTACCTTGCAGCAGTTGGTGCATTTCTTTGTGCTGAAGGATATTCTGTACATGATGAGTTTTGTGGAGTAACTGAATGCAGTCGTAAACTCTGTTTACAGGAAATCTCCACATGGTCTCTTTAAATCCACTGGAACTCAGATGAATTATCTGAACCTCGAGAGTTCAGCCAGCTTGATGTTAAACTAGCCTAAATAACCTTCAGAGATATGTTTCTTGATTATAAAATATCCAGCATGATAATAAATGAAACAGAAATAAAGACATAATTTACCAGACTGTAAAAGTGGTGAATGAGTCAGTCCTGGATGTTAATATGGGTTAATAAAATAAACTGCTTCCCACAGATATGATCTGGCCCACCAGATCGGTCTGTGGGGAGTCTGGAGACCATGGGAACACCTCACACTGCGCCGGGCTTTTTGGGTACTCCCTACAATAACTGTTGAGGCTTGGCGGCCGGCTGCGGGGGACGCAGCTACTGTGGGGAAAGCTGTTGCCATGTTGGTCTGCAAACATTTTAGGTAAGTGGCAAGTTTTAAAAAAACATTCGTGTGAATGCAGGGATGCAGGTTTTCCCAGCAGAATGTGGCGCGACATGAGCAGAGTTTACTCACGTTACCATCAGTGGTCATCATGTCATGGCTGATCCGTAAATAAATAAATAAATCATAATCCAATCTCTCAAATATTTATTCCAAAACACATCAAATTCTTTTTTTTTGGGCTGTAAAACCAACAGTGAAAGTCCTCACTCACTCTGGAAATCTGAGGACTTACTGAAGTCCTCAGAGACCAGAAAGAGCAGAGAGGCGCCAGGAGCCGGTTGGACTGGGCTGAGACGGTCCGGCTCAGAGACTTGGTTACTGATGGTTGCCACCTTTTCAGTAAAGTAGGAAGCAAACCTTTCTGCAGTCAACCCAGTGGGAGCTGAGCAGGAGGTGGAGAAAGAAGAGAGTTAAACACCACGAACAGCTGCCGGGTGTTGGGAGCCTTGTGGGTCTTGTTCCGGTAAAAGCTGATGAACGTTTTTGTCGGTACTCAGACAAGTCGGTGCGCCACTTTCTTTCTGCTGCCATAAGTCCAACTCTGTGATCCCTCAGAACCTCTGGGAGCCGTGGACTGAGAGGTTTCTGTCCAGCTGGTTTGGGCACCAGAGGTAATGAGGAAGGGAAATGGAAAATTTAACCCGGAAGTGGTCTGAGAGGTGCAGTGGCGGGACAAAAACGACGGCTGCAGTGCAGATCCTGGTCAGCGCCAGGTCAAGAGACCAGTGTGGATGAGAGCCAGATAATCATTTGTTTTCCATCATTGTTTACTTCAGGATATCCTCTGCTGGGAATGTTTCAGTGCTACTCACCCAGTCCACGATGAGGATCTTGCCCACTCCAAGCTTCTGCTGTAGTAGCTTGGCAGTAATAGCTACTGAATTGAAGAAACAAAAGCCCCTGAGCACACACAGAAAAGTCTGTCAGAACCCACACATGGAGAAGAGTGATCAGCAGATCAGAAGAGTAATCAGGTGGAGGTACTGACATGGCTGTGGATTCCTCAGCGTGGTGACCGGGCGGACGCACCACTGCGAAGCCATTCTAGTCCAAATACAGATGCTCAGAGTGAGGGGCAGGCCACATGCCACAGTTATATCTGGAGTTCATGTCTGGATTTTTCATGCCTTACCTTGAGCTCCCCTGCAGCCACTTTGAAGGCCAGCTCGATGACCGACCCCACCGCCATGCGGACCGCTGCTGATGAGTGCATCTCATTCCAGACAGTGTCGCTGTCCACCTGCAGGCAGGATCACAGCTCTCAGACCAGGACTCATGTACCAACAGACCAACAAACACGGAGCAGCAAGTGTTAGAGATCCTCACCCCTATTCCTCCACAGGGAAGGACAGCGTACATCTTCTGGCTGATAGGACCTGATAAAGATAAAGTAGAATATGATCAGTGATGCATTAATACATTACAAGGAAGCAGTATTGCTTAGAGACATAATCACAGGTTTACATTAGAACAATAAGATATTAGTTTAAACTAGAAAAACTGGCATAACTTTTGTTAGTAAAATAAATAATTTGGTGGTCAAGAAAAAACCTCAACTTAACAGTTCAATTCAATGTTAATTATAAAGCATCTAGCACAACCCAAGTTGTCTCCGGGACCTCTCCAGAGACTCTGGAGCAGGTCACAACAGAACAGTGCTGGAAAAACACTCCAACATCAGAAAAGGTTTGGGTACTATAGAGCAGGCGAAAACCCCACGATTATTTCAAACGTACTTTTGCAGTTGGGACAGTGAAACGTTTACCACCGCGTGATGCTGCCGCTGCTGCCACGACACTTTTCTGGAGGACACCAGGTGTTGAGGCTTTCCACTTGTCCCCTACTCGAACCCTGACACGCCTGGGCTGACGTGTACATGAAGGGAACCCATTTACTGGCCAAACCCTCCACCAGCACCAGTTTCTACAGTGGCTCCGTTCAGCTTGCTCGCTTTGGACTTTCACGACTATCACGCCGCGCACCAAAAGAACAGATCTGTGAACCAATCTTTGCTTTGGCGACTGAAACCATATTTGATAAATGATGACCAGACATGTGGACGGGCTCACAGCTCTGCATGTTTCCCGCGTCCTGTGCAGTTTTGGTTTTAATTTAGTCGCTCCAGTTCAGCTTGTTTGTTTCGTTATCGTGGAAACGTCTACATGCAGAGATTAGCTCGCCTTCAACTGCATTATCTGCATTTCTTATCCAACCATGAGAAGTTTGGACTGGTTTGATGGAGATGTTCACATGCCTTTTACAACTACAATACTTTTGCCTTTTTCCCAGCGTCATGTAAGTGTATGGTGTCGTCTGAGGGACGGGAGGTGTGCAGCACACGGGTTCCCGGGCTGCTATGGACTGAAATTTCCCCAGAAAGGAGGACAGCCACTCTAGAAGAAGAAATATGCAAATCCCTTTCAAGAGCAAGACTGTTGCAAAAATGACTTTCAGACATTTGTTGACAATATGGGAAACTACATCCCTCAAAGACTCGTTCACTGATCCTGCTTTTGCACCAAAGCACCACTATTTTTACATTTATTTTTCTTTTACTGGCTCTGAATTGCCCCTGACCTGGAATTAAAAAACTGAAGTCCTCTGTGTGAACAGATGAAACAAGGTAGACAAACAAAAGAAAAAAGTTTCAATAAAGAAATAAAAGTCAAAGTGAGCAAATGAATATCCAAAATGCTGAAAGAAGATAAAAAAAACCAACCAAACAGAACTAAACAAGAAGTAATTTTTTGAATGAAACCTGAGTTTAGACAGAGACAGTTACCCAGCAGCTTCTTGTGGTCCAGTTTGTGCCTGTTCAGTGGACTGGTTCCATATAGTAGAGTGTGAAACTCTGAATGGACGGACTGGATCTCATCCAGGGACGCTTTCCGCCCACGAATCCTCTGCTCACGCACACAGACACAGGCTTGGTAAGATTTATACACATGCTAAACTTACACACGAGGTATGCAAGAGAGGAGAAAAAGCTTTTTAAATAAAAATGTATTAACTAACTAACTGACAAAGAAAAAAGAAAAAGAAAAAGAATTTATGCACTGAGTTAGCCTGCTGCGTGCACAAACCACCAAACAGAGCAGGCATGTATCCGCTGTGACTCCAAAGCTGTTTGCAAACCCTGCATGTGTGTGTTGCATGTTTACCTCACAGCGACCCAGCAAGCCCGTCTCCTGCAGCCTGGACCAGATGCTTTGGACTCTTCCAGCGTGCTCTGGGTGAATGTGAGCGTTGCCACACACACACTGATGCTTCAGCATCAAACTGTCATATACAATCCCTGGAGAGATCCAAAAATAAAAATTAAAAGATGTGTCCCATGCACTGTTTTCTCAAATGAAAGCCAGCGCTCTCCGGTCCCAGAGTTGTGCCTCGTATGAATCACTGCCCCCACTAACAGCAGCCATTCTCAGTCCTGATGAAGTTATCGTTTTTCCTGATGTAGAAGATCACTGAGAAACAGACAGACCAAGATAATGATGTGGATGGAGGAAAAAAAAATAAACACCAGACATAAGAATGAGAGGAAAGAAGCAGTGGTAGTACCAAAAGGCAACACTAGATGTCAGTAGCTATAAAAGAGAAACATGACTTCTATACCATTACTACCAAGCACACGGGTGTTTTGTTACTTCTTTTCCTCAGCAATCATTATCTTTCTGTCTCTTTTGTATTAAGACTAAAATACACTAAATACAAATTCTATTTAATTGGTTTGTTACATGATAAAATAGTTTATATTTTGTTAATTCAAAGCATTGAACCAAACAACTCAGTTCCAATTAATAATGCTTCTTTTCTTAGGCATATTGCATTAACAAGGGTTATTATTCCTGCGTCTGGTAACACAGTTACCGCAGAAGGTCCACAGGACAAGATGCAGCAACATGACAAAAGTGCACGACCTTGATAGAGGTCAGTACTTAAAGTCTCAGCAGCATTTCAGCTTTAACTGAATATTTGATTACTTATAGGAAGTGTTATCCAGCCTCCGCTGTACCCCATCTCTAAGATTGGAAAAAAAATTAGACTCTCATCCAAAAAGAAAACAAATCCACAGATATTAATAAAGCTGAATTGTAAGACGGACCTGTTAATTCACATGTAAAGGATGAATAACAAATGTCCAATGAGACAAATGATTGGTTATGCGTTGCACAAATAATATTCATTTGTTCATCTCTGTTGTCAAGATTGAGGGCACAACAAATAAACTTTAAGCAAACACCTCTAGATAACTATTATGCTCAATTACAGTCTTATTACTATATTTTTTTCCTTTTTAATATTCAGCATCAGCCAACAGCTGAGCATATTTAGACAATTATCAGCCAGGCACATCTGTGGGTAGCACAGTTATTAAACAGCTGGCAGAAAAGGAAATGTGAAATGTGCAACATGTGAATCATGCAAAATCTCCAAAATGTATAACATGTGAAATATGCAAAACATGTGAAATATGCAAAACATGTAAAACATGTGAAATATGCAAAACATGAAACATGTAAAACATGTGAAATATGCAAAACATGTGAAATATGCAAAACATGTGAAATATGCAAAACATGTAAAACATGTGAAATATGCAAAACATGTGAAATGTAAAATGTGAAATATGCAAAACATGTAAAACATGTGAAATATGCAAAACATGTAAAACATGTGAAATATGCAAAACATGTGAAACATGTAAAACATGTGAAACATGTAAAACATGTGAAATATGCAAAACATGTGAAATATGCAAAACATGTAAAACATGTGAAATATGCAAAACATGAAACATGTAAAACATGTGAAATATGCAAAACATGTGAAATATGCAAAACATGTAAAACATGTAAAACATGTGAAATATGCAAAACATGTGAAAGATGTGAAATGCTACACCACCTCTTATGTCAATCAAATTCACCAGCTTCCAGCATTATTCCCAAAACAATGGCAGTATTTTTTTTCTTGGTTCTCAACAGCCCTCAACAGCAGGCACTTTTAAAGGTTCTGCTTAGTATACAACTTAATTACAATTTTATCACTTTACAGTAACTGTACACTGGACTGAAGACCACAAAAGACAAATAAAGCAGCTTTGTGTCAGAAAAAGTCACAGGAGTCACAAATACATGAGCTAGAGTTTCAGTCTTGTAACTATGTCAGTTATGACGCCTCTGGCCACACGTTTGAAAGAAGGATTTATTTATTTGAGAGAGAGGAAGTTCACTTGTAGTTTGTATTGGCAAAAAGAATAGATGTCAGCTAAAAGAGCAAATTAAAAAGAAGTCAAATATGTGAGGCCTAACATTTTAATATGATCAGATATTTTGATATCAGAAATGTCTTTCTGAAGACAAAACACTCAATTTCCTGTTGCTAGGCAACACGTGTGGTGGCTTACAGCAGCAAAACTGACACCTTCAAACACTTATCCAATGAGAAACCTGATGTGCACATACAAAAAAAACTGACCAGTAGTGAAGAGGTGCTTGATGGGATTGACAGAGGTGGCAGGGGAGGATTTTGCTCTTCCCAGAGGTCTGTGGGGCAACGAGGACTGGAACACACCCAGCTGCTGCAAGGAATGCTGGGAAGGAGGGGAGACAGAGAGAATATTATGATTCATTGCAGGGTGATTCAGAAATCAGCCCATTCACTGCAGACGAGGAGCAACGAGTGTGTCAGTGCGAAAAAAACAAACTCAACGCAGCAAAACCACACGCACACGCACGCACACACACACACACACAAACACGCAACGCATGCACACACACACACGCACAAACACGCACACACACACACACACACGCACGCACACACACACGCACGCACAAACACGCAACGCATGCACACACACACACGCACGCACACACACTCACACAATGCATGCACACGCATGCACACACACACACAAACACGCACACACACACACACGCACAAACACGCAACGCATGCACACACACACACGCACGCACGCACGCACACACAACGACACACACACTCACACAATGCATGCACACGCATGCACACACACCCAAACATGCACACACACACAAACACACACATGCACACACACGCACACACACACACAATGCATGCACACACACAGACACACACACACACACACAATGCATGCACACACACACACATGCGCACACATATATGCACACACACACAAACACACACATGCACACACACGCACACAATGCATGCACACACACGCAACGCATGCACACACACACACACGCACGCAAACACACAGACACACACACCCACACAATGCATGCACACACACACATGCGCACACATATACGCACACACGCATGCACACGCACTCACACACACACACACACAGAAAGAAATCATCTCATTCACAAAAATCTGTGTTGTTTGACACACTGGCTCATTTAACTGACTGAAACCAATTGATTAAAACTGCTACGGCCTTACTGACTGTCTCAAAACTGAAGTCATCACCACCCCCTCGGTGTTCGTGTGGGAGTTCAATGTTTGTGTGAGCACATGCACACACTTAGTGAAGCTGCTATATATAGGGAGTGTTGCTGTGCTCCCTGCTGCGTACTCAGTGACTCATCGTGTGTGGGTGGACACAAACACACACACTTGAAGGTATACAGACATACGAAACACACACACGGCAGTGAGTCCAGTGGTTGAGTCACCAGCTGGTGATGTCACTGCAGCGTCAACAACTGTGCGCGCCTGTGTGTTGGCTTCAACTGGACACTAAGTGGCAAGCGTAGGTGAGATTGAACGTGTTTATTGTTGTCGTCCTAGATATATTTCTTGGAACATAATATTGTGTTTCATTTCTAACCTTGGTGTGATCACCTCTGAAACCACCTCAGCGTGCTCATAGACACAGATCTTCTTAAAATCTTAAAAACACAGCTAAACTCAACAACCTTATGTCGACACACCATCCAGAAAAACATGCCTATGCTTTCATTTCAGCAGGTTGATTCCAGCAGCAGTCTTCCAATAAGTCATTCAAAAAAACCGATGCTGATCACGTCACACCTGAAGTCTTTACACTGGTTACCATGATTCATAGATTTCAGTTTCTTTATAAATCTATATATAGATATAAAGGGGCGGACCGAACCACCTCTTAACACGTTTTGGTGGTACACAGATGTGAAATCTTTCTTAGCTTCTAGAAACACATCGAGTGCCCCAACAAGAGCCCGTTTGAAATCCAGACTCACACACAAGTGTTTTCAGCTGCTTTTTGTTAATAACCGGTAAACAGATCCTTATCTATATCAAAAGTTGGTACTTGTTATGGATTAAAAGAAATGCATATATTGAACAGATTTATTAGAAAGCTGGAGTGTTGAGCCTTTTTTAAATTCTAGTTTAATTTAATGTGAGTCATTCCAAGAAACCTCTGACTGAGGACACAATGATATTGAATCCCTCTGTTGTTAAAGGATGCTCAGGGTTGTAGAGGATCTTTTTCATTTCGCAGAGAGAGGAGAGACATAGACACACCGTCAGAGGTACAAAAGACCAGACACATTAGTATAATTATCCATCAGCAGCAGAACTTCTATGTATAAATGACTGGTACCTGGTTAGTTGGTGGACTACAGAGACCACTATCTAAACAGGTGTAGACAGAAAAACAGATGTAGACAGAGAGAGACGGATGTAGATGAGTACGACTGCTAAGTCCTGAGCTGTGCAGAGTGAAGAGGAATGTTGAGAGTACAGTTGTGCCGCTGACCTGGTCTGAAACACAACCCTTCAGTCTCACAAACCGTGGTCTGTTTGGCAGCTTTTTAGTAATTTAGTAAGTATGTTTTGCAGGCATATACCTGGAGGTTCCTGCACACTAAAGTTGGCTGAATTGCATTAATTTCCCTCAATCAAAGAACTGCCTGCTTTGTCCAGATGATGGTGTATGATGGTACCTTCAACTCCAATCCCACAACAATATGCAGACTGCAGTGGGTCCTGGAAGATTCTCCTTTGCTTACTCTGGTGGGCAGATGGAAGAGGTGTTTTTACTGGTACTAGAACAAGGTAGGGTGTCTTCATTAACACTGGAACTATCTCCTAGCTTGGACAGAGGTCAAAGGGGTGGTGCAGAACCGCATGTGGTTGGTGCACACAGGCTTTCAGAACTCTGGAGCTGACACCATCTGGACCTGCAGCATTGTTCCAGTTATCCCTTTCCACCTTCCTCTTCAAATGACTGCTAGAGACAAGTGGTGAAGGGGGCCCTAGGTTCTCCTGATGTGGACCCTGGAGAAGCAACTAGATCCATGACCAAAGTAAGAAAATGAGGCAGTTGAGGTGTGACAGGGAATCTGTGGGTAGCAGTAGGGTGAGAGTTCGTTCACCAGAGGCAGGAGAGAAGATGCTGAGCTTGTTTCTGAACTGAACCTATTGAAGAACATGTTCAGTTGAGAGGCTCTGTCCAGACTTTCAAAACGGATATTGGATCTGAGTTATAAGGGAATCATATCAGCTATGAGAAGGAATTTTTTTTCCATGCTTCACTTTAGGGTAAAAAAAAAGAAAAAATCCTCAAATTTTAAAGTGAGATTTTGATGAAATGTGTGGTCAGATGAGGCCACTTTACTGCAGCAAGTAGTATCTGCCACAATCTTCCAGTAGTTGGAGGTAAAACGGTAATACAAACACCTGGGGCCAAGAGATTCTTCTTTTTAATCTTTATTCTTCTTTAAAACTATTTTTTATTGGCACTTTATTTACTTGTACATCTCTTTAAACTACTAATTTTCTGCTCCTGTCCTGGTATATGGTGCACTGTATTACTAAACTTGTGTTGCCCACGGTTTCATGTATCAGAACATAAAAAAATAAAATTAACACTATACAACACCTGCTCCTTATCAAGTCTTAAACCGAGATAAATTAAACCTCGGATGAATAATCAAGCACGATATATTACACCATGCCAGTTTCTATTTAAGTAAAAGTAAGTCAAACTATAAAACCAGGTGGTGTTGGACTACACATGCGCTGTACTACTCAATAGGTACTCTGTGGAACCTAAGCCACCTAAAGCAGTCCTTTTCTGTACGACATTACCAATCTCTCACAACCCCGTGCAGAAAGATTGGCCACTCTTATTTTTCATTATGTTACTTCAGTTCAATGAGGTTTGCAGGCATTCATTTATGTGAGATTTGAGCCATCTTTCTGCTGGTTTCAATTCAAAACACCAGACTACCTCTCGTCCGCCTTATTTGAACAAAACAAAGTCAATCCTGTTCGAAAGCAAAGATTCCCTGGAAGAAACATAATATGAATTTCGATATGTGCTTTCTTAGAAAAGAAAGCAGCTAAAAGAAACAAATTGTTGTATATTTATTTTTTGAACTTGCGCTGAACCTATCTGTTAATGGCAAAATAGGTTTAGCACATCAAATAGGTTTAGCACAACTAATAGGTTTAGCGAATCTCTCTCCTGCATGATCTCCTACTAGTGAATTCAGTGTGTACAGAACAGCTGATGTAACATGCATCGAAGAGAGAGGTGGGAGGCTGGATCACAGCGCTGCATCCACTTTTATAGTAGGAGAGATATATATATATATATATGTACATGTATACATATATATGTACATATATATGTACATATATATGTACATATATATGTACATATATATGTATACATGTACATATATATATATATATGTACATGTATAAATATATATGTACATATATATGTACATGTATACATATATATGTACATATATATGTATACATGTATACATATATATGTACATATATATGTATACATGTATACATATATATGTACATATATATGTACATGTATACATATATATGTACATATGTACATGTATACATATATATGTACATATGTACATGTATACATATATATGTACATATGTACATGTATACATATATATGTACATATGTACATATATATGTATATAGTAGTATATAGTGTAGTATATGTAGTGTATAGTGTAGTATATGTAGTATATAGTGTAGTATATGTAGTGTATAGTGTAGTATATGTAGTATATAGTGTAGTATATGTAGTATATAGTAGTATATAGTGTAGTATATATAGTATATAGTGTAGTATATATATAGTATATAGTGTAGTATATGTAGTATATAGTGTAGTATATATAGTATATAGTGTAGTATATGTAGTATATAGTAGTATATAGTAGTATATAGTGTAGTATATGTAGTATATAGTAGTATATAGTGTAGTATATAGTAGTATATAGTGTAGTATATGTAGTGTATAGTGTAGTATATGTAGTATATAGTGTAGTATATGTAGTATATAGTGTAGTATATAGTAGTATATAGTGTAGTATATGTAGTATATAGTGTAGTATATAGTGTAGTATATAGTAGTATATAGTGTAGTATATATAGTATATAGTGTAGTATATATAGTGTATAGTGTAGTATATAGTAGTATATAGTGTAGTATATATAGTATATTGTGTAGTATATATATAGTATATAGTGTAGTATATATAGTATATTGTGTAGTATATAGTGTAGTATATAGTAGTATATAGTGTAGTATATGTAGTATACAGTGTAGTATATATAGTATATAGTGTAGTATATGTAGTATATAGTGTAGTATATATAGTATATAGTGTAGTATATGTAGTATATAGTAGTATATAGTGTAGTATATAGTAGTATATAGTGTAGTATATGTAGTATATAGTGTAGTATATAGTAATATATAGTGTAGTATATAGTAGTATATAGTGTAGTATATGTAGTGTATATTGTAGTATATGTAGTGTATAGTGTAGTATATGTAGTATATAGTAGTATATAGTAGTATATAGTGTAGTATATGTAGTATATAGTGTAGTATATAGTAGTATATAGTGTAGTATATAGTAGTATATAGTGTAGTATATATAGTATATAGTGTAGTATATATAGTGTATAGTGTAGTATATGTAGTATATATAGTGTATAGTGTAGTATATAGTAGTATATAGTGTAGTATATATAGTATAATGTGTAGTATATATATAGTATATAGTGTAGTATATGTAGTATATAGTAGTATATAGTGTAGTATATAGTAGTATATAGTGTAGAATATAGTAGTATATAGTGTAGTATATATAGTATATTGTGTAGTATATATATAGTATATAGTGTAGTATATGTAGTATACAGTGTAGTATATATAGTATATAGTGTAGTATATGTAGTATATAGTGTAGTATATATAGTATATAGTGTAGTATATGTAGTATATAGTAGTATATAGTGTAGTATATAGTAGTATATAGTGTAGTATATGTAGTATATAGTGTAGTATATAGTAATATATAGTGTAGTATATAGTAGTATATAGTGTAGTATATGTAGTGTATATTGTAGTATATGTAGTATATAGTAGTATATAGTGTAGTATTTAGTAGTATATAGTGTAGTATATGTAGTATATAGTGTAGTATATAGTAATATATAGTGTAGTATATAGTAGTATATAGTGTAGTATATGTAGTGTATATTGTAGTATATGTAGTGTATAGTGTAGTATATGTAGTATATAGTAGTATATAGTAGTATATAGTGTAGTATATGTAGTATATAGTGTAGTATATAGTAGTATATAGTGTAGTATATAGTAGTATATAGTGTAGTATATATAGTATATAGTGTAGTATATGTAGTGTATAGTGGTATATAGTGTAGTATATGTAGTCTATATTGTAGTATATGTAGTGTATAGTGTAGTATATGTAGTATATAGTAGTATATAGTAGTATATAGTGTAGTATATGTAGTATATAGTGTAGTATATAGTAGTATATAGTGTAGTATATAGTAGTATATAGTGTAGTATATATAGTATATAGTGTAGTATATGTAGTGTATAGTGGTATATAGTGTAGTATATAGTGGTATATAGTGTAGTATATATATAGTATATAGTGTAGTATATATATAGTATATAGTGTAGTATATGTAGTATATAGTAGTATATAGTGTAGTATATAGTAGTATATAGTAGTATATAGTAGTATATAGTGTAGTATATAGTAGTATATAGTGTAGTATATGTAGTATATAGTGTAGTATATAGTAGTATATAGTGTAGTATATAGTGTAGTATATGTAGTATATAGTGTAGTATATAGTAGTATATAGTGTAGTATATATAGTATATAGTGTAGTATATGTAGTATATAGTGTAGTATATAGTAGTATAGAGTGTAGTATATAGTAGTATAGAGTGTAGTATATAGTGTAGTATATAGTAGTATATAGTGTAGTATATAGTTGTATATAGTGTAGTATATAGTAGTATATAGTGTAGTATATGGTAGTATATAGTGTAGTATATGTAGTATATAGTGTAGTATATGTAGTATATAGTGTAGTATATAGTAGTATATAGTGTAGTATATAGTAGTATATAGTGTAGTATATATAGTATATAGTGTAGTATATGTAGTATATATAGTATAGTAGTATATAGTGTAGTATATAGTAGTATATAGTGTAGTATATATAGTATATAGTGTAGTATATAGTAGTATATAGTGTAGTATATATAGTATATAGTGTAGTATATGTAGTATATAGTGTAGTATATAGTAGTATATAGTGTAGTATATATAGTATATAGTGTAGTATATGTAGTATATAGTGTAGTATATGTAGTATATAGTGTAGTATATAGTAGTATATAGTGTAGTATATATAGTATATAGTGTAGTATATATAGTATATAGTGTAGTATATGTAGTATATAGTGTAGTATATAGTAGTATATAGTGTAGTATATAGTAGTATATAGTGTAGTATATATAGTATATAGTGTAGTATATATAGTATATAGTAGTATATAGTGTAGTATATAGTAGTATATAGTGTAGTATATATAGTATATAGTGTAGTATATAGTGTAGTATATATAGTATATAGTGTAGTATATGTAGTATATAGTAGTATATAGTGTAGTATATAGTAGTATATAGTGTAGTATATATAGTATATTGTGTAGTATATATATAGTATATAGTGTAGTATATGTAGTATCTAGTAGTATATAGTGTAGTTTATGTAGTATATAGTGTAGTATATAGTAGTATATAGTGTAGTATATAGTAGTATATAGTGTAGTATATGTAGTATATAGTGTAGTATATGTACTATATAGTGTAGTATATATAGTATATAGTAGTATATAGTGTAGTATATATAGTATATAGTAGTATATAGTGTAGTATATAGTAGTATATAGTGTAGTATATATAGTATATTGTGTAGTATATATATAGTATATAGTGTAGTATATGTAGTATATATTATAGTATATATAGTATATAGTATAGTATATGTAGTATATAGTAGTATATAGTGTAGTATATAGTAGTATATAGTGTAGTATATGAAGTATATAGTGTAGTATATATAGTATATAGTGTAGTATATAGTAGTATATAGTGTAGTATATATAGTATATAGTGTAGTATATATAGTATATAGTGTAGTATATAGTAGTATATAGTGTAGTACTTTATATGTAAAAACATGTGTTGTTGTTTTTTTCTTTCATTTATTCAAAAGATCCTAAAAACAGACGAATGTAAATTGTAATTCTGAAATACTGGAGAAGTCGTAGGATTAAATAAGTTTGACTTCTTCCTGCCTCTTTTCAGTCATGTTAAACAGGACAAGTGTTATGTGTATGTCTATGTGTGTGCACGTATACAGGTATGTATATATATATACAGGTGTGTGCACGTTGGGCATAGATTTATTTTATAGATTTGTGTACATACATTTATAAATAATATTTATTTATATAGATTTATATGTATATTTATTTATAGATTCATACTACTCTTAACGTTGTTATGCTTTATACATGGTTTTGACATGTTTGTAATAAATCAATAAAAATAAAAATAATTAAAAAAAAAAAAGAGGTCTCTCAAACTAAAGATAAGACACAAATCCAAAAGTCCTCCAAGAATGACAGAAACCACCGCAGCTGTACATTTATTGTCATAAGAGCCGGTTTACACTGCAGGAAGAGGACCACTATTAGCTGGGATGAGTCGGGTAGTTGCAACAGCACAAGCCCAGCACACAAACACACCCAGGCAGAAACATCAGGATGTGAACTGATGATGCAGCGTTATGATTCATCCCTCGGTGGGATGATGCTATAACACGTCCTCCGTTGAAGACAGAGCAGGGATTTTAAAGCTCTGCAACATACACCCGACTTTTAGATGACCACTTTCCCTGTTGATGCATTGATTTTCCCTATCAACTATACATGCTCTTTTAAAACTATGATACATGGTACAGATAAGAGGAGCTGCTGAGACGAACTAGAGTTTTCTGATGGACTTCTGCAGAGGATAACAAACCTGCATGTAGCTCTCCCTCTCATCCTCCTCACTCTCCCTCAGCTGGATGACTTCGTCATCCTCTTCTTCTTCATCCAGCTCACTCTCTGTGCTCTCCCCTTTGGTGTGCATGCTTCTGTGCTCGTCTTCGCCCTTTACAAGCATGCCAAGTGTCTCAGATGAATGTGTGCTGTCATCAGATCCCTCCTTCTTAAGTCTAAATGGATGATAAAAAGACACCCAGGTGTGTAACACAACAGTGCAGATATCACAGATGTATCAGTAAGTAAAAACCGGCTTTGCCAGGAACATCTTACCTGTTAAGGCCCGGCCCTCCATCATCCTCCTGCATGTCGTTGGTCTCTGTTAGCTCCTCCTCGGTCTCCTCTGGGTGAGTGGGTGGTGGCCTTGGAAGGTCCGTCCCCTTTGACAGCATCTACATACACAAGGTTATGTTGGTGTGTAGACATGTGGCCATCTGTGTGTGTGATTATACATACCTTGTAATGTTTTTCCAGGAAGTGTTGGTGCTGTTGCTGGACCACCAGCTGCTGCAGGGCCTGAGGGGACTGGGGCAACGGTGCACTCTGCGTTCGAGCAAGCGGTCGATGGCGAGGCAGCTTGTTGACTGACCGCATGCCAGCGGTCACGCCTCTCTCTGCAGTAACTAGCGGTGACTGGTTGTACATGGGGACTACGTGGGTGGAGGGTCACAGCACAAAGACAATGATTATGTGTAAAATTACATGTGTGGAGAATGTCATGAATTTAGGTGCCGTTGTGTGTCATAGCCACCAAGCATTGCAGTCTGCTGTCTGGCCTGCTCCAGCAGCAGAACGTGCTGCAACAACGAGGAATGGGCTGAATGGGAGGTGGGGGAGGGAGCCTCCACGTCATGTCCTGCACCTGCACAGTACACAAAACCTGTTACTGTGTAAAGTAACAGAACGCATTTCATTTCATAGTTCGATCTAACAGTAAGTGCACAATAATTCGTTCAATTCTGTGCCACAAACTGTAACGCTTACCTGCTGGTAGGGAGGATGTGGAAAGAAATTTCCCTGTAAGTGCTCCACCCCCCCGCATGGATTGTATGGCTTGACGCTCTGCGTCTTGCTGGGTTGACAGTTTCTGGGTGGGCTGTGGGAGAAGCAGTAAACAAACAGTTATCACACCAGCACCTACTGACGGGGAGCTTGTGTGGACCTTTACGGTAACTGAAAGTTGTTTTTGTCAGATTTTAGGAGGACTAATTAAAGAATTACATTTCTTTATGTTGAGAGAATATACTTGGGCGCCCGGAGTCAACTACCAAATCAGACACATGACATAACACAGGCCTGTCACAGGGTTAGGCCTGAAAAGATGCCAATCAGTGAACCATTCAAACAAATACGGCATCATGACATCACAGACCCATGTAAGTGTATCCTTGTATCAGTGTTTATTTCTACCCACCTTCATACCATTCAACATTTGTTGGTTATTAGAAGCAGGTGGATTGAAATGTTAACACTAATTTCAAAAGAAGCACACCAAGAGGGACAAAGTAACTTCAGTGTCTCACACTATCCCCAGCATCAGAGCTCTGAAGATACGGTAGAAACGGACACATCTCAGTCGAAAATAATCCTACAGTTTGAAGAAAACACGAGTTTTGCAAACGTCCAAGTGATCCAACTACGAGACTTCTGAACCATGTGGTCTGGACAAGTGAGGTCAAAAAGGAGTAGCTTGTCCAGAGCCAGGTTGGGTGAAGATTTGGACTTGTCTTGCAGACACGGTACCAGACATTTTGCAGAACTCTTCTGTAGCAAGATGTCAAGATTTGTATGGTTGTGTTTTCCTAACATTAAGACCCACTTCATTCACATGACTTTTTATATCTTACAAACAAAAAGTAGGATTCAAAAAGAAAGCACTAACTTTTACACACGACTAAATACATTTTGGTGTAAAACTAAATATCCCCTAAAACTGCGCGGTGCTGCACCGCAGACACGTCTTCTTTGATGGGTCAGCCCGCTGCGTCACCAGGTACCGTTTCCTCGGTCGTCTGACTGCTGTTATCCTATAAAACCTGCTGAAACGAGTACCCGGCGTTGGAGAAGGTCAATAGCTGCTCCATGTTTGAAATCTACGTTGATTTCTGGCTGCTGGTAGCGCTGCTGGTTTGAACGTTTGGCTTTAGGATTTCTTTTTAACACGTCGTCAGCGCCCTCGCGGATCACATGACGCTCCGACAGCACACGGTTTGTAACACTGAGCCATGTAATATTACCAGAGTTAAGATGTCTCTATCTCAGCCTGATGCAGAAAAACAAACACTACCCAAGAATAAGCTCCTGCAGTGCTATATTTGCAGGATGTCATAAAGTTACCCTGAATAGCCCCCAGCTGGTCCAAAATATGGCAGCGAGAGTTCTGAGCACCAGCATGAGAGCTCCATTTCTCCTCTCATCCTCTTCACTGGCTTCCTGTAATGTCATTTACAGTCATTCCCATCATGTTTGAAGTCCTTAACACGCGACGTCCCTCTTGCCTCATGGAACTTTTGGTTCCGTTTTATTCCAAAAGCACTTGGCCCTGAGACCGGCGGCCTGGAGCTCCAACAGCAGGATGGGAGGCAGAGCCTTCACTTGTCAGGATGCTCTCCTGTGGAACCAGCTCCCAGTTTGTGTTGAAGATGCACAACTTTACATTCAAGATTAGGCTCAAAACTTTCATTTTGATGAGAACAGTTTTGATGACCCTGAACCTTCCCTTTGGCTAGGCTGCTAATTGAAATTATTGATAAAAGCTGAAGTGAATTGGACTGCTCTACTGAACATGCCTACTTGATCCCTAATCCCCTCGATGACCTTCCTTATAACTATACACACAATAGTTAAGTGTTGTAGCCACTGGCGTCACCAGAGCTGGAAGAGGCAGGCAGGTACGAACACGAGCTGTACGTCCAAACTGTACATGAGTGCTTGTGCAGGTGACGCGGTGCAGACTCACTGTGATGTGTGTGTTGGCAGGGAGGCCTAGAGAGATATTCGGCAGAGAGGGTGAGGTGTAAAGACTCAGCGAACTCAATTTCCCATCAGCCCCCAGCGTCTGATGGAGAGATCTCAGCTGCAAACAGAAGCAGAGGCCAGAGGTCAGAGGTTTCAACATTCAGCTGCTACACAGGTTTGACTTGCGGTTTTATCTTGTGTGTAAAACGTTTGACTTCAGTCCTTATCCCACGTACACAAAAACTAACCAGCACATATGACATTTGTGAGGCAACAATTCAGCTTTTGTAAGGTAAAATGCGTAGATTGTTAGGATATTTAGTTTCTACATTGAAACACAAACCTAAGACATGTTTTCCACAATTATTAAGCTTCAGTAAATAAATAAAAGTTTTTGGGAATTAAAGGTTTGAGTCTGAAAGTCTGAAATTAAAGGAGGTATTGAGGTATAGAGGATAGAGGATTTAATGTGAAGATGTTCAAGAAATTGATTTGTTTAGCAGCATTTACCCTGCAGAAGGTGAGACAACAGACCCAGAGATGTGGTTTAAGGTGTGAGATGCCTTTGATGTGTTTTTCTGTTTATTAGGAAGTCAGGATTGTTCTGAATGGGGCTGTTTAGGTGAAATCGTGGCGTTACCTTCCTGGTCCCTGAAGCAGAGACTAACCCGAAGTGAGTGTGCAGTAAAGTAAAGTTTGCCACATCCAGACCACCTTTAGATTTGGACTAGTGGAGTGTGGATCATTTTGATTCTTTCTTTTTTGTTTTTCCATCAATACTGCACAAAGTATGCTTAGAGGTATGAACGTCTGCCTCTCATCAGAGTTTAAGGTTCCCTTCAGTCGTTTCTAAAAGTGGACTGATTTCCTCAATGTTTAACCCTCACAGCGCACTAACGGTCACAAAGTCACTGCCAGCTTGCTGTTGGAGTTACCGTTGCCCATATTAAGGGAGAAAGGTGTTATTTGGGTTGCAGCAGCCCACATACTGGGGTTTAGTGGTAAGATGGTTGGATTTCGGTTGGTTAAAAGTACAGTCGTAATATCGGAGAAGGAGTTTATTACATTGGTGGTTCGGACAAGTGATGATGTTGGATAAATGGTTAATCCATATTTCACTTTCATGTTTTTATGGACTTTTTGCTTTTGTTTAAGACAAAAAGTGTTGATCCCATGAAGCCACATTTGAAAACAAATAAGCAAACATACAAGCAAAAAGTGAACATATACGCAGCATTTAAAAAAGAAAATAAATACAAATAACAACAGCGTATAAAAACATGCTGGAGAAGAAAACTGCCTTTATCGAGCTTGTTGATCGAGTTAATCATTTGTTTCTTGAAATGTTTTTGTGACCTGCAGGGTGGAAACTCAAGCAGATGGAAAAGAGGAAGATCGCTGTTGACAACAACGACCAGCGAACAGAACTCAGAGTTTGTGCGTCTGCCAGTCTGCACACACGTACCTCCGTCTGGATGTTGGGGACGGATCCTGTGTTGCCATTGGCGATGGCAGCGTTGGAACTGTTGGGACTGCTGGGACCGGAGCCTGGAGCGCTGTTGCAGAGAGAGGAAACTGGAGGGGAAGCACAGGAAGACAGGGAGCATATCCGGAAGAGGGAAAGGAAGAGAGAGAGAGACAGAGTAAGAGACACCGACTTACAAATGTAACATCAGCCGCGTTCATGACACTTTTGCACAAAAGAAAACTGAATCTCTGAAAGTTGGATAACGGCAGCGCTGCAGGGGGTCGCCTTTCTTTTGTTCGCTGTTTTTCAAATTAGTGTAATTCTCGTAATTTTCCGTATCTTGCCCTGTGAGACTTCCCTATAAAACAACAAAAAAAACATTGAAGAAACTTAACCAAACTAAATCATCTTTAGTCTTAAAAAACTGATTGTAATTGCTGCTGCCGCTGTTGAGAAACCAGCCAGACGATGAAGGCAGCATCACTAAGCGTTAGAGCACAACTACGTCGTATTAACGAGGCCAAAAACAGCCGGAAACCTGATTTTGATGACTCCAGATTGACTGGCTACGTCACATCCAGCGCGGCCACAGAAAAAGCACCTCCTGGAAATGTAAAAGTTTATTCAATATTCGCGTGTTTTTTTCAAATTAGTGCCGTTTCCATAACAGAATTTCTTTTTCAGTCTTTGGTTTTGTGCAAATCTAAAGGTAATGAAACCACCTAATGAAGTCGTGTCGGTTTGTTCACCTGATATCTCAATGGCTCTCTTCTTAAAGGTGCTGATGACAGTTCCATCCTTTCTGCGCAGGAGTGGAGAGCTGCGCCTCTCTGCCACCTTCTGCTTCAACCGCGAGCGCACCTTCAGGTTGGGCTCCGAGACTGGAAAAGTCGGCGAGAAACAAGACAAGTACTCAGATCAAAACCAAAAGGCCGTGGGTTGCAGGACATCCGCAGCCTTACTTTTAGGTCTAATACACTAAAAGTGAAGGAAGAAAATGTTTTGCCTCATCAAAAGTAATTAAATAAGTCACAGTGACATTTTGCCCGACCAGCTCTAGGTTAGACTACAGCAAAGCCTCATGACGCTGTAGTTTATTTTCATCCAGAGTGGCTTGAAGCTTTGGCCAAGTGTTTGTATTGATTTAGTTTGTTTATAAAGCATGTCCAAACGCTTCTCATCGAGGTGAGGGCCTGACCTCTATGGAGACCAGTGCCTTCTGATCCACACTTGGATAACTTGAGCCTGATGAATGTTGGCACTGCCATATTGGAATATGGCCTTGCCATCAGGATTTAGACAGTTGGCCTCATTTCTGGACACACAACACTGCTGAATGTGGACACGATCAACTGAAGCAACCCGACATCATAATGCGGCCCCCATTCATTTTCACAGTGGACACTAGACATGATGGGGCCCCCACTTAATACAACACGCTTCCTACCCTGATGAAACAGGATAAATGTGGATTCGTCAGGGCATGTCATCTTTTTCCGTTGCTTCACAGTCCAGGCTTTATGCTCCCTACCAAACTGAAGTTTTGAATCATTCAGCCACTGTGATAAATGCTTTTCTAAAGGTTACACCGACCCTCAGACCTAAGAATGTTACTTTTACCAGTAAATATTACTATGAGTTCTACTGTTGATTTTTTTTTAATCATATTTCACCAAGTGGATTCTACTAAAGATCATCCAGGATGTCTCCATCCCTGATCCTCCACTCCCCATCCTACTGCCCCACACCAGACTTCACAGTTAGGGGAGGTTTGGTGTTGAAAAGCCAGACAGTATTCTTCCTGAGGAATCTTCTTGTCTCAAACTGTATTTTGAAACTTTGAACTTTGAGCAAAATCAAATAATGACAGTTACTGTAACATATAATTTCACTTCCCAACTGAATAAAGCATTAATGAACTGCACTGAACTAATTGTTTTTTCCATAAGTCCAAAACTCCCGTTCCCAGTAACGCGGCAGACAGCCATGGAGCTATGTGACAAACGCCCGTCATGCCACAATGTTTTTTCTTCTTCTCTTTGGGGAGCAGCAGCTTTGGTCATGGTGCTGTCTGTCATGGGCAACCTCCCCGTTCAAGGACTTGCAGGCAAGACTCGTGAACAGGGAGGTTCGCCAGTTCCAGTGATGTCTTCAAGCCTTTGACTGTCACTCGTGGGCTCTGCATCACCTCACTGAGGATTCTGTGTTTTGGACTCTTCACTTCCAGGAAGAGTGGCCGCAGCACTAAACTGTCTCCAGGCGACTGACAGGTGACTGATGGATGACTACGTATCCCCTCCAGCCTTATTTAGATCATCTCTTGATGGCATGTCTTAAAAGACCGTTTTTTTAGAGGTTCAGATTAGTGAATGCTTCTTCTGAACATCTCATCTAATCAAAGCATTGATAACATTGTGTTATCAGCCACTGTGTTTGTCTATTGCTGTGATTTTATCTAAAGATCAGAGCAGTTTTTATGGCAAATTAATGCAGAAAGCCAGTAACACACACACACACACACACACACACACACACACACACACACACACACACACACACACTTTACCCTCCCTACCTGTTTTGCGGAGGGGAAAATCATCTTTGCCCTCATAGTTGCCCAGAAGTGGGGGGAGTTTGTATGATGGAGGAGTTCCAGGGGTGTTACTTTGTGGGGGAGAGCTCTGCTCCAAGGAGGTGTGCTGGGCTCCCCTGCACACACACACACACACACACACACACACACACACACACACACACATATAAGTATTACATAGCTGTTAATCCTTTTCACAACATTAAGGGATTTTCACATAAAAGCTATGACAATGTAACTTAACCTTCTCTATTGTTGTTTTTGATCATAAAAACATTTCCAGTTTCCACTGAGGCTGCAGAATGTGACTAAAAATTACATCAAATAACTTTTAGATCTTTGGAGACAGGAAATACCCTATCAACCATAACATTATGACCACTGACAGACAGCGTGAGTAAACACTCATCTTGTGTTGTCCAGGGAATCCTGGATCCTGACATTCACATTAATGTTATTTTGGCAACTGCCACCTACATAAAGATTTCTGCAGAGCAATCCCAATCCCAATGTGGCAACATCATTCCTCTGCAGGAGCCACCCTCCCCAGCAGGTCAGCAGTGGGAACCTCAACAACATTTTGTTTAGAACGTGCTCAAAGAACAGAGCAGAGCTTTGGTCCTTCACTTGGTCTCCAAGCTCCAAAGAACCCAAAGTGGGAAGCAATCCCCGACTGAAAGAGCTGCCTACCCAAGCCTGGATCTGCTGAAGGTGCATCGTGTTATGGGGGACTGAATCCCAGTGAGGATTCGTGGTTATCTGCCCTGCTCCTTAGCTAGACCGCTGTTAGGGAAGTGTCATTCCATGAAGGAAAAGGAATTCATTGATTATAATTCCATTATAACTGAACTGAAGTGGTCATGTGCAATGTGGACCAAGTGTAGCTTATAGTGTTATATGAGTTATACAACTTTAATGGTATCAGTCAAAGAACTGAGCTGAATGCGTTTCTATATAAGGACTCTTTTTAGCAATGTCATGTTAGGCCATGCAATCAAGGCTCGGAAAGATGTTTCAGTGATTCTCCATTTCCCTGGCACTAATGCAATAAACTGCTCCTCAACTGCCATGAAACCAGACGGAGGATGCAGTACAACGTGTGCGCTGCTGTGAAGTGAAGACGAACCTGCAAACACAAATGCCACTACATTCAAAAGGTCCGACGTACAAACACAGGTCCGGAGCAGACCTCGACATGGGTCTACGTAGACTAATTCCTGGGTACTGTGAAATCCCCATCCCCATAAGTAACTCAGTTTCTATTAGTGCACACAATAGTTTGGTGTAATTCTCACCAGCACTTTGGGGAGAAGGAATGGTTGAGTCCACCGGGACCAGGTTCTTTCTTACTGAGAAGAAACTCCTGCAGCTTCAGCTTCACCTCCGTACTGGCAATGGCACCTTTCAAAACACAAACAAATACTCAGGACACTTGATGTTGTTAGCCAACACAAAGCACGTGTGCATTTACGGCAGCCAGAGGCCCAGCGGCGTGACCTACTCTCTTTGCCCTTCTCCTTGTTCCTCAGCAGCAGCAGCTGCTGCTCCAGTCTCTGCTTCTCCTGTTCTTCATGTCGCTGTTGCTCCAGTTTCCTCTTCTGCTCCAGCTCCTGCTGCCGTTTAGCTGCCAGCAGCTCCTGTTGTTGCTTACACCAACACACACACAGGATTATTGAGGATATGTCAGATAACCAAATTAAAAAGTGATGAGGGAGAGGAAGGTTGCAGTGCTGTGATTTAGCTTACCTTTAAATGTTCCTGCAGCTGGACCTCATGTTGTCTTGTTAGCACTTCATGTTTTTTCTGAAACTCAGCAAACAGCAGCTGTTTCTGGAGCTCCTGCTGCTGCTTGAGGAGCACAAGTTCCTGCTGAAGCTGCTGCTCCCTCAGGGCTGTATCCACCGCCACGCCACCTGCCAGAGATCCCACCCGGGGCTCCGTTCTTAGGTCCACTGGGCCTCCTCCTCCTCCTGGACCCTCTGTAGGACCTCCACCTGGAATTCAAACAAATAGCAAGGGGCATCTTTTGTCAATATGTGGTTGCAGGTTTTATTTCCATTTTCTGTGAATATGTTTGCTTTCTAAAAGCAAAAGACGTCTGAGAGGCTTGTGGCTCTAAATGCCGTGACAGTGGCCAGCAACGGGACCAATTATTCCAAAATTACTTCCCAAATCTACAACACTACTTTTCTCAGATTTGATGGTCAGATATGAAATTATTATTGATACCAAAAAGGAAGCGAAATATTCTACCTGACATGACTCACTTAGATGGTTATTATAAAGAAAATAGATATGTTAAAAAACATTGAACAAGCCAAATGAAGACAAGAGAACAAAACAAAACCAGACATTCTTACATTTACTTTGGCTTTTAATTCTTTGCGGATGGTGTTTGAACATCAGATATGTCAATAACTTCACCTCGTGTGTGGATAAACACTCATTTTTGCATTTCAGGACTGCAACAAGTTCCAAAAAAGTTGGCACAGGGGGAGATTTAGTGTGGGAAAAGGGGGTGAAATAAAAAAATATTTCAAACAAATGTGTCAGCTATATAAATTACAGGACCAGACACATATCCAACTATCAAACTTCTGTTTTATTTTAAAAGCATTCATCTTATTTGCCATCTGTTTAAAAATATCAGCTATAATTTTGGTTCTACTTCACTCTGTGACATATTTCCCTTTAATTTAAAAAGACTTATACAATTTCTATTTTATCAGAAATCAAATCAAAATGTATTTCTGAAATTTCAAAACGTTAATCTAAAACAGTGCTGATGCATTTTTTTTAATCTTTTAATACACTGTCCTCTATATTACCTCTAGACGAATTCAATCTACCTAAAGCTTGGTATTAGCCGCAAGACCAGAATTTTAACCCCTAAATTTCAAACTTGTAGTTTTCATCTTTCATTGATGCCATCTCAACTGTCATCACAACCAGTGGGACAGCCGCGTTAGACGGTTGTGTTGGACGGTTGTGTTGAACGGTTGTGTTGGACGGGTGTGTTGGACGGTTGTGTCGGACGGGTGTGTTGGACGGTTGTGTTGGACGGTTGTGTTGGTGTGTTAGACGGGTGTGTTGGACGGTTGTGTTGGACGGTTGTGTTGGACGGTTGTGTCGGACGGGTGTGTTGGACGGTTGTGTCGGACGGGTGTGTCGGACGGTTGTGTTGGACGGTTGTGTTGGTGTGTTAGACGGGTGTGTCGGACGGTTGTGTTGGACGGTTGTGTTGGACGGTTGTGTCGGACGGGTGTGTTGGACGGTTGTGTCGGACGGTTGTGTCGGACGGGTGTGTTGGACGGTTGTGTCGGACGGGTGTGTCGGACGGTTGTGTTGGACGGTTGTGTTGGTGTGTTAGACGGGTGTGTTGGACGGTTGTGTTGGTGTGTTAGACGGATGTATTGGACGGTTGTGTTGGACGGGTGTGTTGGACGGGTGTGTTGGACGGTTGTGTTGGACGGTTGTGTTGGTGTGTTAGACGGGTGTGTTGGACGGTTGTGTCGGATGGTTGTGTTGGTGTGTTAGACGGGTGTGTTAGACGGTTGTGTCGGACGGGTGTGTTGGACGGTTGTGTCGGACGGTTGTGTCGGACGGGTGTGTCGGACGGTTGTGTCGGACGGTTGTGTCGGACGGGTGTGTTGGACGGTTGTGTCGGACGGGTGTGTCGGACGGTTGTGTCGGACGGTTGTGTTGGACGGTTGTGTTGGACGGTTGTGTCGGACGGTTGTGTCGGACGGTTGTGTCGGACGGTTGTGTTGGACGGTTGTGTCGGACGGTTGTGTCGGACGGTTGTGTCGGACGGTTGTGTCGGACGGTTGTGTTGGACGGTTGTGTCGGACGGTTGTGTCGGACGGTTGTGTCGGACGGTTGTGTTGGACGGTTGTGTTGGTGTGTTAGACAGATGTGTTGGACGGTTGTGTTGGACGGGTGTGTCGGACGGGTGTGTCGGACGGTTGTGTCGGACGGTTGTGTCGGACGGTTGTGTCGGACGGTTGTGTCGGACGGTTGTGTTGGACGGGTGTGTTGGACGGTTGTGTTGGACGGGTGTGTTGGACGGTTGTGTTGGACGGGTGTGTTGGACGGGTGTGTCGGACGGTTGTGTTGGTGTGTTAGACGGTTGTGTTGGTTGTGTCGGACGGTTGTGTCAGACGGTTGTGTCGGATGGTTGTGTTGGACGGTTGTGTTGGTGTGTTGGACGGTTGTGTTGGATGGTTGTGTTGGTGTGTTAGACGGGTGTGTTGGACGGTTGTGTCGGACGGTTGTGTTGGTGTGTTGGACGATAGTGTCGGACGGTTGTGTCGGACGGTTGTGTTAGACGGTTGTGTTGGACGGTTGTGTTGGACGGTTGTGTTGGACGGTTGTGTTGGTGTGTTGGACGATAGTGTCGGACGGTTGTGTCGGACGGTTGTGTCAGACGGTTGTGTCGGACGGTTGTGTTGGACGGTTGTGTTGGACGGTTGTGTTGGTGTGTTGGACGATAGTGTCGGACGGTTGTGTCGGACGGTTGTGTCAGACGGTTGTGTCGGATGGTTGTGTTGGACGGTTGTGTTGGACGGTTGTGTTGGATGGTTGTGTTGGACGGTTGTGTTGGTGTGTTAGACGGTTGTGTTGGATGGTTGTGTTGGACGGGTGTGTTGGACGGTTGTGTCGGATGGTTGTGTCGGACGGTTGTGTTGGACGGTTGTGTTGGTGTGTTAGACGGTTGTGTTGGACGGTTGTGTTGGACGGTTGTGTTGGTGTGTTGGACGATAGTGTTGGACGATTGTGTCGGACGGTTGTGTCGGACGGTTGTGTTGGACGGTTGTGTTGGACAGCTTAGGCTCGGCTGTAGGCTGCATCAACACCAAAGCGAGCCAGGATTAAGTATCAGACAACTGAAACAACAAGTATCAACACTTTACGGACGATTTAAGTAAGTCCACTGTCACTCCTACCTGCCCCGTCTACATCACCATTTAGACATAACTTTAATAAGTAGCTGTTAAAACTGGATGGGGAACCACCATTTTTCTATAACGTAATACTTTTTATGACATTTATTTCATATACTGCATAAAAGAAGACCAAGTAAGGTAACAGGTGATCCACAATCCCTACACAGTTTTACAGGTTAACAGGCTAATGTTGGGTTAAGAATCTTACAAAAAGAAATCCAGAATTGTATTTAATGTGCAGAATGTGGAGAATTCCCCTCATTTCAAAAACCCTCCAGTTATCTGCTGCAGTTTTCCTTTGACTTGATACGCCTGTTCATTTACAGGTGATGGCTCGTTAAATCCTTAATAAAGTTGCTTGTGTGATTTTTAACATTTGTGCTACCTCTGAAAACCGCAGTTTTGCATGATGAGCTTGATGAGCAGTTTTTGTGGTGGGGATTTCCAGACTAAAATATTCAGGCTATTATTATAATTGTCAACGTAATGCTAAAACTAGATTGCTAACTCCATCACCTGGTGGTCACCTGGTGACCCAACTCAGAAATGTATAAGGCAGTGTAGCGCAACGTCTTGTGTCTTGCTGCTTTTGAAGCAACAAACAAAGACTGCTGTTCATAAACATTACACAGTATCGGATGGTGCATGGATGCAAGTACCCCAGCACCCATATGAACAAATACTGGCGAGTATTTCCAGTAACAACTAATTCTGACAGCAAAAAACATCAATTTTGCATAAAAACTAAAACCAGCACTTCAACAGACTAGAGGCCAGGAATGGTAGTGGAGGGCTGATGATTTGGGATCGTTTTGGAGCCTGGGTTCTGGGCACCTTGCAATCATTGAGTGGGTCATAAATCTCTTTGTATTCCAGTGTTTTAGGGGCAAATGTGAGGCAATGTACGTGGAACGTAAGGTTGAGCAAAACCACATCATGCAACAGGATCATAATCTCAAGCACGATAGCGAATCTACATTGGAATGGTTGATAAATAAAAAGATCAGGGTTTTGGAACAGCTTCGTCAAACTCTAGACCTCGATGCTGAGACAGGACCTTCAGATACGTGTGAACCCACTAGCTAATGAATGATTGGATGGTTGTGTTGGATGGTTGTGTTGGACGGGTGTGTTGGACGGTTGTGTCGGATGGTTGTGTCGGACGGTTGTGTTGGACGGTTGTGTTGGTGTGTTAGACGGTTGTGTTGGACGGTTGTGTTGGACGGTTGTGTTGGTGTGTTGGACGATAGTGTTGGACGATTGTGTCGGACGGTTGTGTCGGACGGTTGTGTTGGACGGTTGTGTTGGACAGCTTAGGCTCGGCTGTAGGCTGCATCAACACCAAAGCGAGCCAGGATTAAGTATCAGACAACTGAAACAACAAGTATCAACACTTTACGGACGATTTAAGTAAGTCCACTGTCACTCCTACCTGCCCCGTCTACATCACCATTTAGACATAACTTTAATAAGTAGCTGTTAAAACTGGATGGGGAACCACCATTTTTCTATAACGTAATACTTTTTATGACATTTATTTCATATACTGCATAAAAGAAGACCAAGTAAGGTAACAGGTGATCCACAATCCCTACACAGTTTTACAGGTTAACAGGCCCAAAACTGGAAAGCACTGGAAGTGCTTGCACGTTGGCTGCACACGCCAATACAAAAGCTGCATTTCCTGCCATCAGCAGACAACCAAGATTTATAAGGAAAAGTCCTGGCTACGATGTCCTCACACCACGTTGAATCAGACTGCTTCTCAAAACTGACGCAAAGCAAAACCGAATTGGCAACTAAACTCAAATTACGAGGATCAATAACAACTGTTTATGACAATTTCAAAGATGATGGACAACCTTGTTTTCCTCTGCAAAAGGTTTTCAGTGGAAGCAGGGACAGAAATGCTGCTTTCGTCCATCAAGAGGGAGGAGCAGAGAAGGGGCTCATCTGCATTTAAAGCGACAGACAAAAGAAATACTGCCGATATGAAAAGGACCATTTGTACAGAGTGAAAGAGAAGCAGTAAAGAGTAATCCTCGAGGGGTCCCTGAGGGGTCCCTGAGGGGTCCCTGAAGGGTTCTCGTGGGCTTCTCGAGGGTCGCTGGCCAAAGCACGTCGCAGTCACCTCGCTTACAAAACCCACAACAGCACTCATTTTGTTGAAAAACATTATGAGTCAGGTTTTAGAAGGCGTCAAAACTTTGATTTCCAACTATAAACTCTGAAATGACTAGAATGATTATTGATTTACAAAATGAAAACCTTATTAACAAAGCCATTTATTAGAGATGCAGGATTCAGTGCTTTACGTTCCAGTCTGGTTCCAGTATATACATCCTGATAACTGATTGGGATTCAAACATCAAAAATTCAATATTCAATCGCAATTCACACTTTTTACCCTTTATGGAGCATTATCAGTTTTAATTTCTTGCAGTTCTACTCTACTCTCCTTAAAGTCAATTTCTGCTACAGCTCTTTCTTTTTCACTTCCAGTTTGCTTTGCTGCCGGTGCGTCTTTTTTACAGCAGTAAATAAGATCTACAGCAGCATCACTGTTTCCGTGCTTACTCCTGTTGCTGCAGTTGCTTCACGTGGCATCATCATTGATATGTAGATGTCTACACTCCTTCCAGAGAGCACTGGAGAAGGTTTTTGTCGTGACATGGAAAAGCCCCAAACAAAAACAAAAGTAACAGCCCAGAGAAGTTTTAGAAAAACTTTGTACTGACCAGCTTCTCCACCTCCTCCTCTCTGCTCCCTGGGTGATCCTACTGGGCTCTGCATTCCAGATGGGAGGGTGCTCTTCACCTCCACTACTGCAGAAAAAAAAGGGAGTGACTGATAAGTTTGGAATGAGTTGAAAGCGACACTGCAGATTATTACATCACTCACTGCGCACAGGAATGCACACATACAGTATACAGCAGGCTTCAGTTTCATCGAAGGCCTGTGACAACCTTGTTTAAAGTAAAGGACACACAACCCTGAACCCTAAAATACCCAAACGCCTAACTTTAGAGCAACTTTGGCCCTGCGGTGACATGTGGCGTTAACTTTTTAGCAGGTTAGAAAAGAAAACAAAAATGTGCTTTATTGCAGAAAAATGAATTGATGTGAGAACATCATCATGTAAAGTCAGTCAAAACAACAGACGTTTGTGTTTAGGAAAAACAAAACAGAAGGTCGTTCTTGATGTGATGTTTGTAAGTAACTGCTCATTGTGTTGCTTACACAGTCTAAAGCTGACGATGAGTGTGATGATGACCACTAAAGTATGTTTTCACTGATTATATAGACATTTTGAGCTTGACTGTGATTTTTGTGAAGACACACAATTACAGGGAGATTAATACTATAACTAGAGAGGTTCCAACACCTTTCTTTTATTTTCTTTCCCATACTTTAGCTTTGGGTATCGGCTGATATCTTGCACTGATCTGATACCAGTAATGGGTTAAGAATCTTACAAAAAGAAATCCAGAATTGTATTTAATGTGCAGAATGTGGAGAATTCCCCTCATTTCAAAAACCCTCCAGTTATCTGCTGCAGTTTTCCTTTGACTTGATACGCCTGTTCATTTACAGGTGATGGCTCGTTAAATCCTTAATAAAGTTGCTTGTGTGATTTTTAACATTTGTGCTACCTCTGAAAACCGCAGTTTTGCATGATGAGCTTGATGAGCAGTTTTTGTGGTGGGGATTTCCAGACTAAAATATTCAGGCTATTATTATAATTGTCAACGTAATGCTAAAACTAGATTGCTAACTCCATCACCTGGTGGTCACCTGGTGACCCAACTCAGAAATGTATAAGGCAGTGTAGCGCAACGTCTTGTGTCTTGCTGCTTTTGAAGCAACAAACAAAGACTGCTGTTCATAAACATTACACAGTATCGGATGGTGCATGGATGCAAGTACCCCAGCACCCATATGAACAAATACTGGCGAGTATTTCCAGTAACAACTAATTCTGACAGCAAAAAACATCAATTTTGCATAAAAACTAAAACCAGCACTTCAACAGACTAGAGGCCAGGAATGGTAGTGGAGGGCTGATGATTTGGGATCGTTTTGGAGCCTGGGTTCTGGGCACCTTGCAATCATTGAGTGGGTCATAAATCTCTTTGTATTCCAGTGTTTTAGGGGCAA
>CM026214.1:27066239-27082706 GCA_014839995.1 Xenentodon cancila
AAAGTCATCGTGTCAAGTATAACAAAGTTATAACACATTTGATGCACATTTGTTTCATGTTCGTGTAACCCGCCTGAAAATGGGTTAAATTATCAGTTCTATTCATATCTGATCACGGTACTTTTCATTTTACGATTATATGTGCTGTTGGTTTTATTTAAAAAAAAAAAAAACAGGTTTATTTTGTGAAACTGGAAATAGTGTGCCAAAAATACTTGTGGCAGAGTAACGTCGCTAATGCCAGAGTGAGCATCTGCTATCGTGACAGTTAAAAACTGGAGGAAAAGTATCCAAACAGTTATTTTGCACTAAAACTAATAAATGATTTAGTGAATGATGTAAACCGATTAAAGTTCCAATTTAGAAGTTGGAGAGCCGTCGAAGAAGCACTTTAATGTGTGCGTATGTGGCAACAACACGTGGTGAAAAGGGTACCGATCTCACTAAAACATCTGTCAGACCTTCACAATATTGCAAAATTCAGTGGTAAATCTTTTACATGACGAGCTAGTGAGAATCACTGGGGAGCAAAGCGAGTCTGGCATACATCAGGACAGTCGTGGCACCAGCTGAAACGTCCAAAGGTCCCGTCTCTCGATGTCACTAAAACAGACTCAGTCAACGCAAAACCTCATTCTTTAGCCACATAGCTCTATTTTCAGGCCCCCGGCAATGCTGTGCCCACTCAAACAGTGCCAGTATCTGACGAACAACTTGGCCCACCTGAAGTGTACCGTGTAGTGGTCGAACATACAGTTAAAAGTTCAGGCCGCTCTACCCAGATACAGCCACCAGTCAAACGTAGACCATTTTCTGGCAAAGTCCCTTGCCCAAACTTTGAGGTTGACTATGGTATTTGGAGGAACTATATTGAATGCCACTTGCCGTATTCTTCTTTTTCCATGGCACAACTGGTAAGGCCCATTGTTGATAGTTCACTTCCTCCTGATGCTACTGTGCTCATAGGTCCCCATTCAAACCCAAAAGCTTTCCTAGATCTGCTTGACTCAGACTATGCTACGGTTGAAGAAGGGAATGAACTCTTCACACAATTTCTCAATGTATTAATCAGAACTCAGGCAATACACCTTCAAACTATCTTCAAAGACTGCAGGCCTATTTTTACTGCATCGATTTGCCAGAATATTCAGATTTGCAGCTTTTAAAGCAGTTCTGTAGAGGCTACTGGAACAATGTGCTGATTAACAACTTCCGGCTAGAGCAACAAAAAGATAATTTGCCAACTTTTCTTGAGCTGTTGCTCGTTTTGTGCACACAGGAGGACAAGCAAACTGCGAACAGGATAGTGAAACTAGTTGATGGGTTAAAAGCAGAGGCCAATTTCGGTGTGCATCGTACACACATGTGCACGATGTCCACACTGACAAGAATGATCAGAAAAAAAAAAAAAAGACGTGGAGACGTACGATTCACCTCAGTCTTTCTCTGCCCAATCACCAGCTGTACAACAACTTCAGAAACAAATTGTCAAACTGCAGGCTCAAATTGTCCACTGCAAATAAACCTGCAAAGAAAAAGGAAAAAGACAAACAGAAGAAGAAACCAGTTTACAAAAAGATGCCAACCCCAAGACCTACCTCAGAAGCCAAAGCCATACCGTTAGGCCAAAGCCAAAACCATGGTGCTGTTTTCGCTGTGGTGAGGACGGGCATATTGCCACAAGTTGTAATGATCCTCAATCCCCAATCCCACATTAGTTTCCTCAAAAAGATCTCTGCTAAAAGAGAAACAACAAGCATGGGAAAGACAGTATTTAAACTAAACAGTGTCTCTATTGAGGGACACATAGAGACTAATCAACCTGGAAGTCCTACATCTGAGCCAACAGCAAAAGCAAAATTGAAAGAACAGAAAAATCACAAAAGCCATAACTTTACCTTAAGGGCTAGTTGGTAGCAAGAGCACATCTACCGTTAAAGTTAATGGGCAGGAATGCAATTCACTTCTTCATACTGGGCGTCTTTGTCTTTCTGTAACTGTTATCTGTCAGATCAGACCCTTCACCCAGTGCCCGACTAACTAGAGATTCAGTGCCAAACCTGGGGTATGTTAAAGTTCCCACTCCAGGTCCCAAAGGACTTCATTGTCACTAAGCTTGAAATAGAGACACTTGCTCTCATAATTACAGATATTAGGTCCAATAGTCTCACCTCATTGTTAATTGGGACTAACACTCTCAATCCACGATGTATGAACAGTTCTGTGATAATCATACATTTCAAAATGGTGCTCACTGTGGCTACCACCAACCCCTGCCAGTTAAAAGCTAATGCTAGACAGATACGCAAATGTTCACACTGTAAGCAATGAAAAGTGTGTCCTACTTGAGCAACCTACCCCGTTAACCTTCCGTTATCCTTCCTGGAGGAACATGAAACCCATCTCACGAACATCCTGTCCCGCTTGCGAGAGATTGGCTTAAAGTTGTTGCCAGAAAAGTGTTGTTTCTTTAAAACAAAAATCCCTCTATGTTCTATACCCGTTTTTAATCCTTCGCAACATCACGGGGGTCTGCTGGAGCGTATCCCAGCTCATTATAGTCAAGAGGCAAGGGTACACCCTGACAGGTTGTCAGTCTATCACAAGGCTCTTTCAAACCTTTGTTCTTTCAATTCTTCTTTAGTTCTTTAGATAATTTCTAAGGTTTGTGGAAGGGTATTCCAAAATAATAAAACCCTTAAACAACCTCACAGCTGGCTACCCCCCTGTACGCCTTACATCACAAACGCAGCCGCCAAGTACCATAACCCCAAAAAACCTTTTGGAGAAAGATGGACTCAATCCTCCCAAGACGCGTTTGATCAGATCATTGAAAAGCTGCGCCAGTCTTAGGATTCGCAAATCCTAGATTGCCTTATGTTGTCCATACTGACGCAAGCACCACAGGCCTAGATGCAGCGATACAGCAAGAGCAGGACGGCCAGACCTGCATCATTGCGTATGCAAGTCGGAGTCCATCGCAGTGTGTAGCTCGCTTCCTGTGTCTTTAATAAATGTTCTAGGTTAGTTTTAAACCTGACATCCAGCCCATAAGCTGGAATTTTTAGCCCTAAAATGGAATATCGCAGAAAAATTCCATGACTACTTATGTACTGATATTGGCCCTTTGCGGTATGTCCTAACCAAAGCCAAACTAGATGTTACTGGTTAATGATGGTTAGCAGCCACTTTTGACATCAAATACTGCACAGGCAAGCAAAATCCGGATGCTGATGGCCTGAAGAGGAAGCCACATGGTGAACTAACTAGTGACACTGCATCTAAAGAAGAGAGTCAAAGGATTCATGAGTTCACCTTACACCATCTTGCACTGTTGAACGTTCAAGCCACATATCAACTCCACATTCTTTTACAAGATGAACCCGAACTGTCTCCATGTTATATTGAGTCACTTGCTGTGCATCCAGATGCTATACCCTCTACATTTTCAGACGATTAATCTCCCAATGGATTTTCCACCATCCCAAAGTACAGCAAGACTGAGATAGCTGCTGGATCTGCTTGCTGTAACGCAATCAGTATAATCATACAGTCATGTAAATCAAGAGAACCCATCCCTGCTGGTGTGAACTGCCCTGAACTCCAGCTCATGCTCAAAGAAATTAGCCAATTTGAAATGAGAGGCAGTCTGTTGTACCGGAGAAGACAGTGTGACAACCAAACAATCTACCAGCTTTTTCTACCCAAAACCATGCTCTATATTATAGAGCACTGGGTTAGAGCACTGGGTTTCTCATGGTTAGTTCACAAAATGAAATAGGTGATTTCAAGAGGCAAAAGGAAACTTGAACTAATGAGATCTCACTTTTATTGGTCAAAAATGTCTCTTGATATTGGCTCCAAGATCAAAAGCTGTCCAAGATGTGTTAAAAGGAAAAGCCAAACTGACAAAGCCGTACCATTAGTCAACATACAGACCAGTCGCACAATGGAACGGCCATCAAACCTGATAGCCATAATTTCAAGAACATCCTGGTCGTAACTGAGCACTTCACGACATATGCAACCGCTATTTCAACTCCAAACCAAAAAACCTTAACGGTGGCCAAATGCTATTACGGATTCCCTGAGCATCTTCATAGGGAGCAAGGCCGTGACTTTGAGTCACAGATCATCAAAGAGTTGTGCGTTTTACTGGTATTAAGCAAGCGATGACAAGCCCCTACCATCAACCCCGTTGAGCGGTACAAGCTTACTTTGCTTGGTATGCTGGGTACGCTCAAGGACAAAGATAAAAATACCAACCTAGACTGCCCATAGACATTGCTTTTGGTCTACCAGTTAAGAAAGATCTGGATATGTCTTACTCACTGTATGTGAGAAACCTACTTGACATACTTGAAAGTAAGTTAATCAGTTAGCATCCATTAATGCAAAGAAGATCACTGACAAAACAAACACAGATTTGACATGTGAGCAAGGGAGTCAATGCTCAACATAGGTGATAAGAGTTCAAGTGCGCAATCTCTTTTTTCGCAGAAAGCAAAAGCTTGCCGACCGATGGTAGTCCACCATTTATGTCGCCCAAAAGAAAGCTGAAAAATACCTGTGTATACAGTCTGTCCTTAGGGTCAAGAAGGAACCCTGCGCACACTCCACTGCAATTTATTGCCCCCTTGCGGATTTTCATCAAAAGAGGATGAAGAGATGACAAAACCAAAGCAAACCTTGAAACCCCAAACAAGGCAAACTTCTATCTCCTCAGAGGAAAATCCCACTGATTCTGATAATGAAGGTGACTATAGTGCAAGTTACTATCCAACAACTATTGAGACAACCATAAAGATTATTCAACTAAACAATGTGAACTCAAATACAAATGCTACAAATGAGCTTGCAACAAATGTTGAGGAATCTGGAAATATATCCAAGGACTTACCCCCCAAAATCCTGGATAAGCCTGTGGAAAAACAAAGGACGAATGGCCTTTTACCGGATGTGACATAGAATGAACTGAACCCTGAAAACAGGAAAGAAGCTGAAATTACTGAGGTGGAAGATGATCTAATGGACAATTCCTCTCAAGACAAAATGCCAGAGAGTTGAAAAATGGAACAGAGACAGTCTATTGAAATAGACAACACTGAACAAGATGTTAGTTTCCCTGATCTAGCTGATTCTGATACCCTTCACAATCAGACTGCGGACCATATTTGCAGATCTCAACGGTTGAAAAGAACCCACCTGCTAAGATTACATATCCACAGATTGGCAAACCCTTGATTACATTTGCACAAACTATACTTGATGAGTTTAACAAAGCATAAGTGGAAACTTTTGAAGGTACCCCTATCCTTGTAAGAACAGGAAGAGACTCATGTTAATTAAGAGGGGGAGGGTGTAACCTGCCTGAAAATGGGTTAAATAATCATTTGTATTCATATCTGATCACAGTTCTTTTCATTTTACGAGTATATGTGCTGTTGGTTTTAATTTAAAAAAAAACCTGAGCTTTATTTGGTGAAACTGGAAATAGTGTGCTATCTGCACAGAAACTAAGAAATGATTTAGTGAATGATGTAAACTGATTAAAGTTCCATTTTAGACGTTTGGGAGCCGTCGAAGAAGCACTTTAATGTGTGCGTATGTGGAAACACCACTGGTGACCATGCTAGCTGCAGGTAATGGTATCACATGCAGTTTAGGTAGTTTGTGAAGAATGCAATGTACTAAAAAAGCATGTATTAAAACTAAAAAAGTGATTGGCCCTGTCTCATGAAAATAAGCACACTGTGAGATTTCAAGTCATTTTCCCCTCTGTGAATGAAGATTAAAGCCACACATGGTGTGAAGGTTAGAAAGTCATTTTAAGTTCTTTACAATGGATAAAAGTTGCATAGCAGTAATTGTTATTTTATTTGTTAACTAAAAACAATAACTCAAGTAATTCATTTACTTTATTTAAATCTAAAATCTGATGTTTCAAAGGGTTTAAGAGGAGGTATATACTGAGATACATATTGAAAAGTTAGATTTAATGTTGTACAACACTTTAAATTAACCTATTTGATGATTTTGCATTAGAACCTGGACTATAAACCTGTGTTGTCAATAAAGGTCAAGTCTTAATGACACGTGAAAAAGACCACAGAGCTCCACTCCCCGTGTTCAACAAGGCTGGTCAGTGATCCAGTGGATGGCGAGCCTCCCCGTCAAACTTTGGGCTCCACCACATCTTCCCTGTGGTAGGATTGTGTCAATTCCACTGACTGACACCAACGCCAGCTGACCGTGGATACCTACCTTGACCTGACTATCCCCCTGACTTATCGACTTGAACTTTTATTGGATCCACATCAAATAATTTCTGGATCAAACCTTTCAAAAGGACAAATCTCTATATTTCCGTGTTTATTTCCATAGTTTAATGGGGGATAAGTGTTGTAAATGTTGTGAACTGTTCAAAAGGTTTTCAAAAAGTAAAAGTTAAAATGACTACTCATACCTGTGCCCATTGGTTAGTGCTTTCACTCTGAGCTCCTACAAACCTAGGCAGCGACATTCTATCCTTCTATTGTCTTCATATACGTCTAACATACTTTGCAAGACCTGAAACTCGGGTCATTAACAAACCAAAGAGTCTCAGAAAAAAAGGTTATTTGCACTGAAAAAACACAACAGCAGGAGTTGCAGAGGGAGACTGCTGGTCATATTTCTGTAACTTCATTACGCAAATCCCGCTGTTATTCCGCATGGATCCACCACCCGCTCAACCTTCTGCATCATCCAGCTCTTCTGATGCTGGTGAAGCCAACGAGACCCACCAAACTGACAGCGGGTTGTCACGTTACATAGTTCCACTCAAGAACGCCTCCTGAGTCGTGTTCCCTCCCCTCAACTTGGCCTCAGGCTGTCCAGGAATAATTATGGGGTCTAATCTAAAAATCACCAAATTCTTAGATGATTATTTGTCACTTTTTGTCAAATTACAAATGTGAAATTGGCATATCAGCCTATGTGCTTACGTTGCACGGTGGCAGTAAACTTAACAGAAACCGGTGGTTTTGTTGAACCTAAAGGTTTTGTGCAGTCAGAAATGCTTTGAGATCGATACAAGCCAAAAACCTTCCTGCTGCGTGATTCAGCCACACGTGTCATCATCTCATTTTTTATGTCTCAGAGTGAAGCTTAATGTCGATTAATTCTTTATATTTGTGTCTACCAAAATACTATATGCTATAAGCTATATGCGATTGGCTAATGTCATTATATAATATGCTGTGTACTGCAGCCGCTGTAGTTACGCTGGGAAAGAGGCAGACGATGTGACCAGAGGAAACAGGTTGATAATTTACAAATCAAGGACAGGGCACTGGACAAAGATTACAGACGTCCTCCCTAGTCAATACAAAGCACTGCAGGTCCCCAGATAGTCCTAATCCACTGTGAACGGGGCATTAATTCCAATTCGTGGTGAGGAACACCATTCATAGAGTTGTTATATAAAGGATACCCCCTAACCATTTTTATTTCTGCCTTTTTCATACCCACTGATGTGTTTCTATGTGTTTTTGCATGTATGTTGTTTACCTGAGAGGCTGGAACTTTGAATTGTTTGCAGCATTTGTGATGGAAGCGGCAGCTCTGGGAGCCCACAGTGTCGGGAATATAATGTTTTAGCATAAAGCGTCACCAGATTTACTTTAACCATTTATCAATCAAATCCTCTAGAAGGTTATTGTAGAAAATTAAAAGGACCTCTATTAACGTAGTGTTTTTGTACTGACCACAGACTCCACAGTTCTACTAAAGCGAGCAAAAATGGTTGTTTGCCCTGTGAAAAGTTAATTCACTAAAAAATGACTGAAAAGTATCATATGCTCATGGGAGTACCACTAGTTTTGCATGTTTCAAAATGAAGAAAAGATCTGAAACATGCTGGAACTGAGGACCATTACTTTACATCTATTCATATATTTTACCTTCATGTAAGGAAAAAAAAAGGGCTACAAGAGTAAAATGTCTCACACAGGTACACACAGGTATAAGGCAATGCAAATGGTTTACCGTCACCAAGCTTCACGAGGAGGAACCAAGCCGGGATGCTCACTTTTTCATCACAGTTTTACATGTAAGCCCTGGAAGCAGCTAAAACACAAACATCACTTCTGAATTCAGGTAGTCAGCGGTAACCACAACACCAACATCAGCCTCTATGCAGGTGACATTAGGTTGTTACCCACTCCAAAAACTGATGTAAGTTACTCATTCATACTTTACACACTAGCAGACCTGAGGCCACCAGTCCATGCACCACCTTCTCCAGATATCAATATTTCACCTGGGCTGCCAGAAATGGTCTGTTTTACCTTTGCCCCTGTACTGCAAACCAAACCGAGTCACCTTCTGTGCTGAATCCACCGTTCTCAAAGGCAGGAACTCAGGATAGAATGACGGCGCTTTCTAAGATTCATTTTCTGTTTAGCACGTTCCCTATTTAAACAGCACCAGGCTTGTATAGATCACAGTCACTCAAGACATTTACACAGAGAATTTAAATTATTCACAAAAGAAACAAAAGATAAACATTACAATATGTCAAATCAGGTACTATACGTCATTAACTGGATTCAAACATTGAGACAATATGGCAGATAAATAACAGTCATTGTAGAAGAAAATTAACATTTCTTATGTGCCATTTCTCAGCCAGTCCATCAAAAATAATGTGTGTTGCAGCGAGCATGGTGGAAATTACACAGCCTCTGCAAAACTCCAGCACTGCACTGTCAGCACGCCTTTAGGTGAAAAACCCTGACTTTCAGATTAACAAAACTATACCTCAGACTGTAGGTATCAAATCTTAGTAAGAAAAACAAAGAAAAATTCAATACAAAATGTACAAATAATTAAGCAGACCAATATCACACAATTGCTGAATGATTTGGTAATGATCCCTACTCCAGACCTGTAGAACAAAATGTGTCATTTTTCAAATGACCATTCAATTCTTACATGAAGCTTTTTAAAAGATAAAATGAATTCACAGATATCATTATACTGGGCACAAGATGTTTCACACAGGCCTATCTGAAATCTGCACACCCCTGGGAGGCAGCAGTTCCACACTACAATCCTCCTACTGGAAAGTTCTTTGGCTTTTACAGGAATTTCTCACATGGCTGCTTTAAAGCTGCTGTGATCCAGCAACTATTAAGAGAGTTTAACACCTGACACTATGTCCTGGTCAAGATTTGTAGCTGGTAAGTATGTGAAAAATGCATGATGTACAAAAACAGTGGTATGCAGGGGTGTGAATGTTCATGCTTAAGCTCTTTTCATATAAAAGGACATAAAAACACAGTTACAGGCTCCTGTCTGTAAAAGTGACACCAGTCTTTTAGAGACACAACTCTTTCACCCTTTCACTCAAACACTATGCAACAGTGACTCAGACAGCCACATTATGCACAAAACCCAACATACATGTTAGAGGGGGCATTTAAATGCGTTGTCATAATGCTACAATGACAACTGGCAACAACAGCTAACCAGATGTCACATGACTACAGTGATGACAGCGCCAACAAGCGAGATAATTGGGCTGCTACTCCCAAATACGTCGAACAGTTGATCACTGTGGAAATAATGAACCCCAATATCTAAACTTTGTATTGCAGGACCAATGTGCAACACTAATGGTGAGTATCTGATATGCACGTAAGGCTGTTAAATAAGGGGTGGTGTCACTTGTGAATATTTCATTGCTATTTCTGTAATAAGCAAAGCTGCTGTTAAAACTAGAAAATGTTATATCTGACCAAACGTGGATTCCGTGTCTGCATTGCTGCCTCTTTCTGTCCACTACGCATTTCACACAGAGGAGAGTCTGTAGCAAAGCCAGGACAACAGGGCTGAGTGTGTACCAATGTTTTAATTTACATCAGCATCTTTTTTCCCTACTAGACATAACATTAGGCAGCCCTTTGTACACCAGTATCATCCGAAGTCATCTCTTTGCCCAGTCGGGCCACACTGCACCAGTGTGAATATTTCCTCTCACTCGGCCCTGCTCCCTCCTTTCCTCTGGTGGAGCCTCCTTGGCAGATTCGGCTGCCCTCCAACTAGAAGGTCGCCACGAAGTGTCCTTGGGCAAAACAACCCCCTCACTGTGTCAAAAGCTTGAATCTGTGTAGGACAGGGTACCGTCAACACCAATACTCCATCCTCCATTTCAGCATATAGGGCGTTAGATTCTATTTCTAAGCATGTTTACTTTAAGCAGCTCTTAATTTAATGTGATTTAAATATATATCTTTCACAAGGTGACGTCTACAGCTCTACGTCTAAAGCAACAATGCTGTTGGATCAGTATTGACCAATACACCAATCCCAGGCATCGTCATCAATACTGAGGCTGAGGAAGCCAGACTGGAGCAACCCTGGTTAGAAAACGGTTGCTGGCAGAGATAACGTATGTGCATTACCGAGTCCTTAAATAATCCATGTTAACTAATCTAAAAATGTCATTTCATGCAAAATAATCGATAGTTGTAGCTCCAGAAACATAAAGCAATGTTAATATTGTTAATAAATAATTTTCCCAACTTTTCCTTTTGTTTACAACAATGTGATAATAACTAAATAAAGACACAAGCATTGACAAGTAAAATCCAATCAGAAGTAATTTAGTTTAAAGCAGAGCCAATTGAAAGAGATCCAATCAGAACTAACCGCCTTGTGATGTCACGAGTTCACATGACACAACTGCTCCACCACCCAGAAGACAGAACAAGCGCCCATGTGCATAAACAGAACTATAACGCAACAAAACACACGGGAGACCGAGAAGACGCGAAAAAGAAAAGACGTCTCATAAATCAATCCCAGTACCAGTTTACCAGTTTAAAAAAAAAAACAAAACGAGATTGAAGTGATCATTTTAGGTAAGTGATTCAAAATCTTGACTAGGTAAGAATGCTTAAGTCGATGTCGCGTCACGATTTACAGGTGTTTCTGCTGAACCGTGAACTCAAAGAGGACAACTGTTATGTAAAGTTCACATTATTGAGCAGTCCTATAAATAAGTAACTGATCCACTGATGTGAGATCAGAAAGAAATATGTCTTAAAGCCAGGTGGCACGTCATGGAGAAGAACGTGAACCTCCACGTCAAACGTTTGCCATGCAGATCTTATTTTGTGAGGGCAGGTCTACTGTTCAGGTACTTGTATTGAGGGTAAATAAATAATTCAGGTAATTAAAACGGTGTTTGTGTTTCAAACATCATTTTACTTATACACTAACTCTGAATTACATATCTCTACAATGCACATTCAAATCTTAATCCCATATCTTAACAGGTTTCTGCTTTTTTTTTTTATATGCTCCTCTCATTTCTGCTGTGCCAGTTTTCACATTGCCTCTATTAATGCTGCTGTAGAAAGGTATTTATGGAAATACACATTTGGCTTTTCCTGTCTTGTTAGTTCGGCACTGCCAAAAGAAAACTGGTACCATGACATCAGTTCTGTGGCTCTGTGTAGTTACCAAATTTGAAAAGAGAAAAAGACAGAAAGTCAGAGTGAAAGTGAAAGTGAAAGAGCGAAGGAAAAGTCGGACGTCACGGGAGAGGAAGCGTGAGGTGAAAATGGTGAAATGGCTGTATGTGTGGTGTTGACAACTTCACGTAGTTAACAAAGCACTTTAGTCCACTTCCACTCTAATACTTTGTTAATCCCAGAAAAGAAATGATATTTATGCAAGATAAGGTCACCCAGTAAGTTTTATAGTGAGGAGGCCTTCCCAGGAATGGGCCCGCGTAGTGGTTTATGTTGAAGTCTCTGAAGCCGCTCCGTGTAATCACTGTGGCTTCCAGGATGGCCGTCTCCATCCAGTGTTTTCATGGAGCAGTCTTGTTTGTCTGATCAGCTCCAGGTGATCCAGAGCATTTCCCAGCATGGAGCCAGCCTTCCTCATCAGTGGGATCACTTTGTTTCACCTGTCCTGGACCAGCTTTATCTCACCACCGGTCTAGGTAAACTTCTGACATTCTAGATAAAGTTTTAACGTCCTGTTTTGCGCTGGCTAGTGCAAAACATACAAAAAAAAAATGCAACGCTGGTCTAAGTGTGGGAAGTTTTAATGAGTGGTTTTCTTTTCCATATACTGGGTATGTACGTTTCTGGGACGGAGAGAGGAATCCTGGAGGAAACCCACATTGGCATGGAGAACATGCAAACTCAACACAGAAAGACCAAAATTGTGAACTTTCCTACTAACAGGCTCTAAAAATGCTATTTAATTAGTTTTAAATATAGCAGGTGAAAAGGGTCAAATAGGTGCAGCCTTTTTCTGACTGTGAATGGATGTAAATCAATGATTTACGGACCTGCGGCGCCTGGAAACAGCAGGACTATTGGAAACAGCTACTGGGCCTTGGGCTCGATGTTTTTGCCCGCCTCCTACGTTGCAAGGAAGATTTATTTGAATTGTAACAATTACAAGATGTAATTTGTGGCGCTGCACACCTTTTAACTGGCACACATAAACAAGATCCCATTTTGCCCATTCTAGCTTGCCTGTGCACGTTAGGATCGATTTTAAAATGTAAAATGAAAAGCTTGAAGCCCCTAGACAGTCTAGCCCGCTCCGTCTCTCTGAGCTGCTACGTCCCTACAAAGCCTCCGCTCCCGTCAGCTGATCAGCTGCTCCGGAGTGTGAGTTAGCTCAGGAGATCTGCTTTTGCAGCTGCAGCACCAAAACCGTGGAGCGATCCGCCTTTGCTGCGCAGGCAGGCCCCTTCCCTCTGTGTTTAACCCAACATGGCACCACATACCATGTTGATTTGTAGCTGTTTTTATCTTATTTTGTTTAATCTTTTTAAAATCCCTTTGAAATCATTTGATTTGATTTGTTTTTAGCAATTTATTTTTACTACTATTTTTTTATGTCAAAGGAAAGTTCTGTTTGTATCATGGTTTAACCTTTTGTACCTTTTTCTTTATTCAAAGAGTTTTATGAATAAAGATGGTATGGTGCGACCGTTAAATGGAAACCGATTCTGAGACTCAAGTCACTGAGCACAAAAAAACGTTCCTTTTGGAAATCTTCCATTCAGTGTCCATGAGCCTGAACAGGACAACGCGGGTCGATAACAGGATGATTTATAGGAAGCAAACGTGAAAATTAAACATTTCACACTATACAGAACAAGATGCAGTCTTCAGACATGACATAAGATTGTTATCAGTTATTTACAAAGAATCACAAAAAAAAGAAAAAGAAAGTTCTTCTAGATGAAGTGTTTTGAATTAAAGGTCACTATGGTATCTATCTACAAACTTCAGTTTACTCTTCCTACAGTCTGAGTATCAGTCTCGTCTCAAACAAGCCATAAACAAAAGTACTTCTATTTTTGAAGATCACCAGAGGATGAATTATAAAAGAGGCTTCGTGAAGTACCTTTTTGCTGGTGTTTATGTAGCACTGCATGTGAAAAATGTGAAGGAAGGAACATTATCCAACACAGAAAACGGTCCAGCTTGAAGGAGAAGAAGAACTTGATTACTAGCTTGGCATCAATTACTTATGAGCTACATAACATGTGTGATTTCGACGTGTTGGAAAACTTGCAATGTCATCTGTGTGATTGTTGTCTGCAGTGGGTCCTGGACAAACTTCCGACCATACCTGGACGCGCTAATTATTCCGAAAGCACGTAAGGACTCTTTTCACCGCTCCTGATACTGCAGCAGCTGCTGCTCGTGCTGATCAGACACACACATTTAAACCAACAACTTTGCCATATTTTAACAACAACTGAATGCCATCTCTTCCATCTCGGACAACATCCCTGTCTTACGGCGCTCCATCTGCAACCCCACCCCTTTACATCTCCCGTTCTCTTTCTGAGCTGCACCTACCATGTTCAACCTTGTCTACTTTCATCAACAAAACATCTGAGCACAAGCACAAAGCAAAAGCTTGATTACAAAACAACTAAATTATTAACTTCACCAAGCCACAGCATCCCACTCAGCCCCCCTCCCTCCCCCTCTGCCTTCCCAGAGATGACTCACCGGTGGTGGGCATGGCAGTGCTGGAGCCCCTTTTGCCACTCAGGAGCTGCAGAGGCTTGTGATGGCTGTCTGTGCTTGCAGAGGAAAAACAGGACTCAGTCTCATAAATGGTCTGCAACATGGCGCACAATCCTGACACTGTGGGATGTAACAGCATGCCAATTCAAAAGCTGGCACTTCAATTTGTCCCAGAAAAAAATAGGAAATAAAATAAAACAGTCAGCTATTCCTCAGAGATACCAGCATGTCTTAGTTGGGGCTTGATTTTCCAAGGGGACAAAAAACATGGATGTATTTCTTAAAAATGTTTAACTGCTTACAGTGAAAACTTTCAAACAACCAAATGTTTTGTGCCTCAGTTAAAATCCAGCAGTGAAAGCTACATTGACTTCAATCAAAAATCCCTTAAAGAACTCTGTGTGCTTTTGTTGTGTAATCCTGTCTCAGATGGCTTTGCAGGTAGCTTCTGTCTCTCCGCTTTCTCGGAGCACTTGCAGTCTGTTCAGCTAGAGCTGTGATGACCGGTGCACCTCAGACAAAATCCTCCTCTGGAACGGTAGTTGTAGCCGCAGATTCCAGGAAGTCTTGCCTCTGAAGTAAATGAGGAAATACAAGCTTGTGTTGATCTCCCTGAGTCCTGATCCATGCACAAACACTTTGCTGGCTTCTGATGTAGTGACACTGGCTGGTATGTTTTGGGAGGTAACCAGTCTGCATTGAAGACGGGGGAGGAAAGTTTGTTTCTTCTGGTGCACTGAATCCTCAGGGTCCCTCCCAACAAAGACAGCCAGCAAAATCACAAAAAGGATGGAGTCAGTGAAATTTGGTCAGTTACTTCATACAGCCTGTACAGCTGAGCGACTCCACAAGGTAAAGAGCTGCTGTCGCCTGGTCGCCACTTCCCACTGCTCACAACAAAAACACAGACGAAGTAGCAGCTAAATTCCTCTGCTCGGGTGTATTAAAGGATCCTCTAGCTGTTCACCCCCTGGCCGACAAGAGGGAGAGAGAGGAGGAGGAGTAAAAGGAGGAGGAGAAGCAAGGACGTAAATAGCTTAGGGAGAGCGCTCCCCGAGGTTCCATGTTTCCAAAATTAGAATGAAGTGGTGGGAGAATGACAGAGAGGAGGAAATGGAAGGAGGAAAGCTGGGAAAAAGAAGACAAGCTGCAAGTTTAGAATCCTCCCAGAAAATAGAGAGCAGGGATTGCACGGTATCTTCTTATCCCTCACTTGAAAGCGACGCTTGCAGAGCTCTGTATGGCAACCAAAGACAGAAGCTGGTCAGACGACTAACATCCACTGTCCGATCAACACGGACAAGTGTGTGAGCGCGAGTGTGTGTGTCTGTGATGCTTTTGGAGCAGCTGAATGAGTATCGAGAGAGGGAGAGGGGAGACAGAGGGAGGAGGCTGGGAGGAAAGGAGGCTGAAAGTAGATCACTGGGTGGGAAGGAAGTTAGACGGATGAAGAGAAATGTCAACAACAGCTCATTTTATTTTAGTGGGTGTCAAAACACACATGGAGGACGAGAGGAAGCAAGGACATGCTTTTTCCTCCTTTCACCTTCTTTCACTGCTGTGTGCTGCATGATGATGTCAGAGAAGAGAAGAGAAGAGAAGAGAAGAGAAGAGAAGAGAGAGAAGAGAAGAGAGAGAAGAGAAGAGAGAGATGCGAAGAGAAGAGAAGAGAGAGAAGAGAAGAGAAGAGAAGAGAAGAGAAGAGAAGAGCTCATGAGATGGGGGTGGGTGGGGGTCGGGGTGGGTGGGGGGCATTGCAGCTGAAAATAGCCTGCCAGTGTGGAGGAGGAGCCAGAGTTAAAAATAGGCAGAAGAAGCCTACAGCTCTGGGGTGAGGTGGAGGGGTAGGGACGGGTGGGGGTGAGGTAGGAGTTTTCTGTGCTTTTATGTTTCTGCAGAGCTCTTCTAAGAGATGGTCTATCAATCAAACACTGTGGGTGGTGACTGAAGGATCTTTGATTGTGGGTCCAGATTTTAGCACCGGTGACTGACTACTCATGTCCATACACAAGTTGCCCAATTCCAGTTCCCGGGAGATGAAGTCCATACAACTGGTGGAGGTTTGCTGCATGGACCTGACCCAGCAGACCAGATTCAGCCTGAAGTTCTGGTTCTAGTTAAGAGTTGTTGGAGGTCAAAATCACTGCGTTATATCTCCCAGCTCGGGTATGTTCTGGAGGTTACATCCATCATCACAGCATGATCAACTCCATACAATCATTTACACCACACCACCAACACACACACCACACCACACTACACACCACACTACACACACACCACCAACACACACATGCACACCACACTACACACCACCAACACACACACCACACCACACCACACTACACACCACCAAAACACACACCCACACCACACTACACACCACACTACACACCACCAAAACACC
>CM026214.1:27082806-27216250 GCA_014839995.1 Xenentodon cancila
TCTGTCTGTGTAAGCGTGTGCCTGTACTACAACTGTAACCATGACTACCACATTACAGTCAGTCAACTAGTCTCTCAGAAAAATCTAATAATCAGCTATCAGTCACTTAGCTATATAATAATAATAACTATGATATATTATTATCATTATCATTATTATTATTATTATTATTATTATTATTATTATTATTATTATTATTATATTATTATTAATAATAATAATAATAATAATAATAATATAATAATAATAATAATCAATAATAATAATAACTATGATATATTATTAATCATTATTATTATTATTAGTATTATTATTATTATTATTATTATTAATTAATAATAATAATAATAATAATAAACCATAATAATAATAATAATAATAATAATAATAATAATAATAATAATAATAATATACAACCCCACTGCAAAATCTGTGCTGAGGTCAAATGTAAATTAAAATATTTTGCAATTACTGGCAGAGTTTGAATTCTGAATTGTTCTGACTGCTGCCAGAAAACAACGAGAGTTTTTGCATCAGAATGCCATTTATCAAAATCATCTTTGTAACCACCTCAACTGACTCCTCTCTACATGGATGACTTAAGTTAGCGTCCAGGAAACACTTATGCTGTAAGTCTGGTCATCTTCCTTTGTGTCATGTTACCCGCTGTGATTTGTTCAATAAAAAGTTTGGAAACAAAAACATGTTCATTCTTTATGTGGCAAGAGTGTAGAGAAAACTTAGAAGGATCTTCACTAAACAAAACATCCCTGAGCATTTCAAACGAGAGATAAACCTCTGAGGAGCTGGTTCATCTTGAGAATAGACTTAGCAGCAGTGTACAGTATATGTTGTCCAAATGCAGCAAGGAGAGCACATATTGTTACACAGAAGAAACAACTCAACAAAAACCTTTCAACCACATCCGAGAACCAGCGCAGGTCAACACTCAGCAGTCCACCAGCACTTCAAGGACAGAGGACGTTCTCTTTAGGACAGTAAGGTCCACCTTCCAGACAGACAAGATAGATGGTTTGAGAGACCAGTGAAATAATAATAATAATAATCTATTCTAAGTGGAGAAAAAGAAACATCAAAAAGGGGAAATGGCCTCCGGTTTCATCTTTACAATGCAGGTCTGATCTCCTCTCAGGGGGTTCACTAGTCACACCTTGATTTATATGACAAAAACAACGCACACACTGACGGCATGAACAACCTACAGTGGATAAAAGGTCCTAAAGACACACAAGGTTATCAACATGATCAATGATTCCCATCTGATTTCAATGACTCACAGGAGTGAATATCACAACAACAGTTTAGAAACCTGAAACTTTGCACTACAAATATAACAGCAGTCTGTTAGTGTGAATCAATGAAATGGACTAAACAACCAATACTGACAACTTTAAAGCGACTAGAGAGCGTCACACATTTCATATTATACTTTCAGTAGCAAACAGCGTAACAGCCAGCAGTGTGAATGCCAGAGCTCCAGCACCCGGCAGATAAACCCAAAACACATTTATAGTCGTGTTTCATTACACTTTTTCACAAAAGAAAGTTGAGACTCATTTGTGATGAAGGTAACGCTGCAGGGTACAGAGTTTGCATTGATTGCTGTTTTTCAAATAAGCGTAATTCTTGTAACTCCGTATCTCATCCTGACCGCCCTCTACGTCGACGGCGAGTGGAAGCTTCGTCATGACTGCCTTAAGATGAGTTTTTTCCCAAAGACCACTCAGGGGAAAATATTGCCAGCGGTTTGCGGGATTTTCTCCCGACGTGGAATTTAAACAAAAAGACTACAGACAGTGGTGCAAATGTTGTCGAAGCTGTTAGACTGGACGACTGGACAAGACGTTCATGCTGCGGACATCGTCTTCACATTGCCATCAGTAAGTTTCTATTCATCTATTAGTTCATGATCTCATGATGTGCTTTTGTATTTATGATTCGCTAAGCCTAGGACTGGGACTAAGCATCAAGCATTCTGGGTACTGTAGTACTTATACTGTAGGTGACGTTATCAGATGACATGGCCTGCTGAGCTACAAGAAAACTATCAAACAGTAAAACTTAATATCACCATAGTAATATTATTAGCTCATTTTACTGAAATGCTAAACACACAGATGGAAAAAAAATATAAAAGATATTATTTGATATTTTAAAAAATAACATCTCTCTCTCTGATGCAGAGAAAAGTGTCAAAGACCCTAGGACTGACAGCTATGGGAGTTTGCAGGAAGATTGTTTTTTTTTTACATTTTCTCTTCATGTCAGGATCCACAGGAGGAGATGAAACTGCCTGCTAACAAACTCGTCACAGACTCTCCCACTAGGTGGGGTCACATCAGAAGATGATCCAGTAGCTACTGGAACAGGAAAAAGCCATCACACAGGTCTTGGCTGCTGACAAGTCAGCCAGACACTTAATCCTCACGTGGCAAGACATACAGGTGCTTGACTGTGAGCAAGGCCTCGGGTCCTTCACTTGACTTCACGGATGCTCTGTCTGCTGGACTATGTCGCTGTCTCTCATTGTCAAGAGCTCAATACAGGAGTACTTGAAGAGCATGTATGAAGAAGACCCTAAGGTTAAGCAGCTGATAAGTCTATGCTTGACCCACGCTTCCACACTTAGTACATGAGCAGCCCAGAAGAGATCCAGGTCATCAAAGCCAGAGCTGATCAACAAATGGAATCATTTCCAACAGAGCAGCACTGAGACACCACAAGCTTCTGGATTAGTAGACGATACACCAAATGAGACCAAACGAAAAGAGACCAAAGAAGAATCTTGGAGGCATTTTCAAGAGAGCCGGAGTCAAAATAATGAGACAAAAACTTCTTTAGTCTTTGACAAACTATTGTGATTGCTGCTACTGCGTGTTAAGAGAATATTTAGATGATGAAGGCAGCAGATGATCTCTCAAATGATCGTTCAGAGCCCTATGAGCAGTAATGATTTAAGTAGTGTTGCAGGACAACTACATCGTATTAATGAGGCCAGAAACAGCTGGAAACTAGATTTTGATGACTTAAGATTGACCATCTATATTACATCCAGCGCTGCCACAGATGTGGAAATGTGAAAAAAGCGTTATCAAAAAACCTGAAAAACCACCTCTGGGAAGCGTAAAATGGTGTTTGCAGTATTTGGGAGTTTTTTCAAATTAGAGCCGTTGTAGGTACCAGATCTGCTCGGGTAGTCAGATGTGCTCGGGGCCCTGCCCTTTCCAATGCAGTCACACTATATGATTGGCAGGACGTTGCGTTGGCATGATGACGTAAACGTTTGTGGGTGGTCCAGACAAATTACAGAAGTAGTTTTTGTATGGGATTGCAGTTCTTCGTAGGAAACATGGATGACTTTTACAAACAAATCCATGATCATCTTTCGAAAGGGACTCGCTGCAACCTGACCATCACTTGTAAAAGTCCAGAGAGTAGAAAGGGTTCAGAAGGTGTGAATTAATGTTAGCGACTTGGATGTCCTTGTTTCTGGAGCTGCATTCTTCACAATGTAACCAGCTATTATACAAACACTGAGCAGCTGTACTACAACTACCAGGGCAGCTCCTCCTGCTGGTGTTTCAAGCACAAGTTTGACATGTATAAAGGAGTTGCCATGACAATCGTGACAGTAGGGGTCACCCTGGCAGACGCCGTACAGGAGAGAAAGTGCTGGCATCCTCCTAGCATTCTCGCCACTGTTTGGTTTAAGGTTTTTCTCCCACTAGGGGAGTTTTTACCTGCTGTTGTTTATGTAATAAACACGTGTCTCTGGAAAGATCCTGGAGACAACTTGTGTTGTAATAGATGCTATACAAATAAAATTAAATTAATTTAAATTATTGATGTTGTAGTCATAGACCACGTGCAGTGTAGTGGTCACTAGTCAGGTAGATCTTCACGTTTTCTTCTACAGGATATGTTTTGCACTACAGGACAGGGACAAGGGGAGGACTCCAAGCTCTTTACTCTGAAGACCCTCATCCAGGACGCTGCAGTCACTTCTGCAGCCAAATGCAACATGTCAGCACAAGTTGGACACACAAAACTCTGACTGGACTAAATTAGCTCACTGGTCTTAAAAAGAAAGTTATTAAGTCATGTTATTTATTACAAGATAAATCGAATGATGTTCATGAATGTGCTTTACTGTTTATTTCTTGATCATACATTTATTTCTATAGTTTTTGCACATATTCAAGAGGGAATGGACACATCAGGTACAAGTGTACAAAGACATGACCCCTGTGTTTATTGTAGCTCCCTTTCCTACATCTCCAGCATCTTGTCCTGACCCTGCCTGTCCAGAGGAGCAGACACTGGGATCCTCTACGCTTTGGCATTTGGACCCCTTTGGACCCATTTAAGCCCATTTGGACCCATTTAAGCCCATTTGGACCCATTTAAACCCATTTGGACCCATTTGGACCAGCTCTGTTGCTCCAGGATTTGTGTGTTTTGATGACAACATATGAACTGAGAAAAAGATGTGCACTTTTTCTTTGATCAGTGATTAATTGATTTGTTAATGCTGTCAACATTTTAAAAGTTAAACGTGACATTTGCAGCTACAGCTGGTATAGTTGACGTCTTTAATCACATACTGTGGGGTTTGATGTTAAATGTTTGGACTTGAGAGTGGAAGGTCACTGCCTTTGATTTATATTTGTATCGATAGGAAGATGTATTTTTCGATATAAATATAGGAACTGATATTTTTGTCCAAAAGAATATAATCCCAGACTGCACAACAAGAATAAATAAAATGATCCATACACTCAAATGAATTTACTCACACGGGAAGAAGTAGTTTATATTGCCAATGTGTCTTCTTATTGTTATGAATAAGACAATGTGTTTTTTTGACATATTGATGTATAACTGATATTTGGTTTAACAAATAATAGTGCCAGACACACACTGTGAACTAAATAATTAAATAAAATCGATAGATCTTCAGATTCATAAGGGCTTTATTGGGATAGGAAAAACAAGTTTAGGTAGGTAGGTTTAGGAAATGTAAAATAAAGGCAAAAATATGTACTGATAAATAGAGACCTCAGCAGATCTGATTCTTATAAAATGCAGCGCGATTTAGTTTGTCCGAGTGGCGTTGCCATAGTGATGTCATCGGCAAGCGCAGGGCCCCGAGCAGATCTGGTACCAACACTGTTCCCATTACAGCATTTCTTTTCAAAATGTGGGTTTTGAGTAAATCGTGGGGTAATGGAAAACGACTTGTGCTGTTGTTTCTGACTGAGCCTTTACATGATTCTAGGCCAAGGCAGTTGTTTACATGTCCAAATGTCAAACTGAATCCAGCAGGTGACCACTGTCGTTGCCATATAGAAACTCACCTGACGGGTGTGATGAATTCATCAAAGTTGAACCAGGACTTCAACTGAGCGTAAGCTTTTGTTAAAGTGGCTCGTCGGAGTCAGCCATGAGTCGGGCAACAGAGGACAGACAGGCAGGGGGATGCACCAGACCTTCTGTACAGCAGCAACTTATCCTGCAAAGAAACAAGCAAAAATGAATAACAAACAAAATAAAAACTTTTGCCATTATAGCGCGCCTCTTCTAAATGTCCATAGATGAACTATTCTAGTGTTAAATTAGATACAAATATTAGTGTTTTATCATGTTAGTGGCCTGCTTTCCTCAAAACAACAATGGTGACATAACCCTACTGTAGTCCAAAGGCTTCATATAAGACGTTTGAAAAGAACGTCAACATTATTGGCATTCTGGTTTTCAAGCCCAATAAATCAATGCAGTTGTTAACAGTTGTAAAACTGCGTCATTACATTTGACTAAGTGATTGCTCTGATCCAAAGTGACTTACAACACAGGAATACAATCCAGCTGCAGTAACATGGATCACAACGTATGTGTAGATAAAACAGCATTCAAATAAGTGCAACTTAGATGACGCTGAAGAGCAGAACACAAAAACATGTCTTAGGCTACATCCATGGCTCCATTTGCATTCTACAACAAACACCAAATACACAGCAACATAAGCGCTTGGACGCCATGCTAGAAATAAAGAAATAAATCAAACTAAACACATCACACGGCCGTTCATGCATGCAGAGAAAAGGGAAAAACGCTGAAAACTGCAAATAAACCTTAATCATTTTGCAGACAGGAGCTTTTGTGTTTCGCCCATTGATATGACAAAAAAAAAGACTTGTGTACTTTAGTTGCTGTGGCAACAGTAAACTGAATGGCACATGAAACAAAGGTTTTGTGCATCCAGGCGAGGCTTTGAGCTTGATTCAGGACAGAAAGTTTCTTATCACCTGCGATTATGCGCGTCACCATCTCATAGTTGCTCTTCTGCTGCTCTGAGCTTCTCACTTTTTATAAGTCTCCATGTGACGACTGATGCAGACAAATTTCTTTATTTTTTTATCCACCACAAATACAGAATCATTAGGCTATATGTGTTGGATTTACGTACATATCTTAATATCATATTACTATATCTACTGCTGCTGCCATTATTGTGCCAAGCCAAACAAAGACAAAAGAAGCGACTGCAGGACTTGTTTATTTTTCAAAAAGAACCCCACTCACAAGTCATTGACTAACTGAGATGTGTATTCACATGGGATTAAAAGTATCCCGTAGCCTCTGTGCTTTCTGAAACAGGGTAAGTATTTTGTAGTGGTATTTTTACTTTATAAATCCTTTACACAGGTGTAAACTTGGCCATCCTCTGAAATCATAAAGTACTGCATGTCCTCAGATAATGCTATTGCTTTGTAAAAACAGGGCATAGTACCAAGGACAAAACGAAGTAAGCAGTAGGTTCCATCTCCACAGTCTACGTCATTGTAAAGGCACATCTGTGTGTCACCCAGCACTAATGGCCACTAGCTGCAGCCTGGTAAATCAGCGAGGGTATGTAGCAACGCAGAAAAGTCCTTCAGGAACTTCACAAGTGCAACTCAGTTATTTCTAAATGCTTTTGGTCCTCCCCATCCATGTTAAACCCCAACAGTTACAAACTAATATGGGGTCTACAGCGGTCACAAATACTGCCAGCCACCAAGAAAAGTTGTAGTTTTAAAATAAAAAAAGGATAAATACAAACATAGCCTAGACAAAGATTTTATTCACACTTTCTCAGCACTTGTAGGTGTTTGTCTGTAAAGCTCAAACAGAGCAGCTATACTAGCCCTGATATGGAAACAGGTCAGTGCAGTTTAAGGTGCAAATGGGGACAATGTTGTAATGCAAATATCCTCCCATTTACAAAATGTCATGACAAAGTTTAAGAGCTGATGCAAAAGCTAAAATCAGGAATCCAGTTTGCTCATCTGCCATGAAATGTTTAAAGGTACTTTAAAAAACACTGCTCATTTAACTCAACTTCCACTGTAGGCAGTTTGTAAGCACTACATTTAACTGGGTGATTAAAAAGTCCAACACATTTCATCTGCCTCCCAGCATCCACAAATCTAGTACATCTCTGCAAGTATCCAATACATAAATAATAAGTAGAAAATGAATAGTTAGAATAAAGACCATTCTTAAACTGAATTAATAAACAATGAAAAAAATACATAAATAAGGTATGCATTGAATGGTCACCAGGTGTCCAGACTCAGCTTTTCCAGCTTGACCAGCTCTGACTGCTGGTCAGTAAATCATGCATTTTTCCCTCCTTCTCTTGGTCACTACAAAGAGTGGTGGCGCAGGTACAGTAGTAACACTAGCAAGCATCTCTTTAGTTTCTTACTGCACATACAGAACACATTAAGATAGAAATTCATAAAACCTGAAAACTATAAACATGCCACAGAGGGGCATGTTTATAGTTTTCAAAACCTCAGAGGTTTTATTTTTTTACCACCATACACACAATGCAGCAATCAGTCTTACATCAGACATCTGGACATCTGATGACAGCGTGATAAAGTCTGGCTCTGTTTCATTACCTGTTGCATCCATTTTCACTTGTAAACATACATCATTTCATTTTTATTCCAAGGTTTGTGGAAAAACAACTCTTCTGGTTTCCAAACCCCTCTGAGTGGGTGGGAGACGTGTTTTTACATAGCTTCAGAACCACTGCCTTCAATGGGCGGACTCTCGACCCGCTTGTCTCTGAACAGAACTACATGCTTCTTCTTTTCTTCTTTTCGTTTATTCCAAAGAGCTGTGCACTGATGCCTACTGTAGCTGTCTTGTCCTTTGGCGCCACCTATTGCTCATGTATCGATACGACGGCAGAGAAGCAGGATTAATGAAAGAAACACAAAATGCATTGACATCCAAGATAAATGTCTTGAATGAATGTCAGAGTGCCTTTGTGAGTTGGAAATGAGCACAGATGTCCCTGATCGCTGCCCTCAGCCTCCAAACACCCAGCACCTATGACGAGGCACACGCTGCTGCAGGTCTGCTTGTGGCCTGCTGGCGCTCAGCCCAAACTCTTACCACAGCTGTCTAATGCTTTAAACTGATGGAGCAAACATCCCCTAAGGTTGGATTTTCTTTAGCATCATCATCATCATGTCACCTCAAGCCACCGTTTACACGTCTGTAACCACAAGTGAACAGCCCTGAAATGGTTTCTGATAAACTACTCAGTCATCAGCACTGCAAGGAATGAGTTAACGTCCACATTTTACCAACCAGTTTTACAAGTTTAACTAGAGAAAACCTCTAAATTTTATTTTATCAAAAGTAAAGCATCTTTAAGCATGCAGTGGGTACGCTAGCTCTACATGACTAAAAACATTATAATGCATTTCCAGTTAAACCTTTCTATAACAAAGATGCTCATCTTCAGTGATAATTAGTTCACAAACAAAATACCCAGAAGAGCTAGAGGAGAAGATACTGGACTTGCAGTCTTTACTTGACCACACCCACACACACACCCACACCCACACACACCCACACCCACACCCACACACACACACACCCACACCCACACCCACACACCTGCAACTGCCTTCTAACAAGCCTTTTTTACATAAAAAGTGATGACATACACCTTCTTCTGTTCACATCTTCTAAAAAATAAAAATCAAACAAAGCTCAGTTACTTAACTTTTCATATGAAGCTTACTATAGAGATTATTTTAGTTAAAAATTGAACATACCTCCAGGTCTTACTGACAATATTAGTGGCAATTAGCAGTTTGGTCATTTTTTGGTAAGGAAAAATAAAAAACAGAACCCAGTGACTGATTCAGAACTTCTGCACTTTGTCACACCTCATCAACTTTATAGCCAGCAAAAGAACTTAAAAGACAAAAGTTAAGTTGACATTGTGAAAGTAATGTGACTCGGGAGAGCAAAAGACCAACAGGAGTTCATCTAAGACAGTTAAGAGTGACTTAACCTCTAGTCTTAAATTTTTTTTTCAGTATGCAATTTTAAAGTATGTATGTAAAAAAGATCTCACACCCAAGACAAATCTTTTTTCCCACCCTGCATAAGAAATAAAAGGAGATCTATTGCAAAACTACACATGGTGTGAATTTCAAGCCTTATGAGCAGAATGTGAAATGAAATCAGAGAAAAACGGAATGTGCACTGTGCAGGAAATGGCACTGATCCTGACAGGGGGAGACTCAGGACAGCAGGTCCAGGCTGTGTCCTGACAGGCCATTCAGTCGTGCATTATTGTTAACATGATCATTTTAGTGTCTGTGCACACCTCAGTGCAGGCTTCCACACTGTGAAAATGTTAGTCCTGTATTAATGATGCACTTTAAATGTGTCTTGTTTATGTTGGTGTTTACTTCAGAGGCAGGACCTTGAATGAGTTTTGGTGGAGGTAACTCATCTTAAAACTTACCTATGTAAGGTTTAATTCAACATGCAGGAGTTGAGATCAACCTGAGCTGCGGGCAAAAACGATGCCGCGATGGGGTCATGTGCTCTTACGTCACAGGGGGTTTAAACTCTAAAACTCAGCTAAGCTTGTGTTGATGGTGCTTCGGGTTCACTCTGCTTGTTTATTATTCTAACTTAGATGAGGTTTAGATAAAAGTAATGATTAATAAATGCCAAAAACCAGCAACAATTCCAAAGGTGTTCCTCTCCTTTTTCTTCCCTCTGCAGCTGCACATGCTGCTGATGATGTAAACGTGTCCGCACAAGTGAACTGAATAGACTGGCCTAATGGATTTGTATCAGCGTCTAAGGCCTGAACCAGATTATAATTAATACTGTTCACAATATTCAACATTAATTCCTTATCCAACGATGTCGAAACTACATCACATTAATCTCAAAACGACAGCTTCGTAGAAGTGTTGAGGTGCTGAACTTTCCTGGATAACTTAACTCGGGCGGTAAAATTGCATTTTCTGTTTCAAGAAGCTGTTTCAAGAAGCACAGGATACAGTGCTGTCAAAAGTATTTGCTCCCTTTACAGAAATATTTTGGCTTTTTTGTCACATACATTTGTTTCAAATCATTAAAAAAAATTAAAAAATTAAAAAGTCAGACAAAGCAACAAACAAAAAGGTTTCATTTATTAAGGGCTATAAACTATCCTGATCAAATGGCCCCATGTAACTGCCCACCCTTGTCCACAAGAGAAACAGCAACTAAATAGAACCTGTCTGACAACATGAAGCAGACTAAAAGATGTCAAAAGCAGACGCATCATGCCCTGATCTACAGAAAGTCGTTCATATGCATCAGGCTGGAAACGCTTACAAAACCAGTTCCAAGGCTTTGGAAAACCTTCCCCGTGGCCGGCCTACTAAAATGGCTCCAAGCGTGCATCAGTAACTCATCCAGGTCATAAAAAGAGTCCAGAAGAACCTCTAAAGACGTGCAGGCCTCACTTGCCTCAGTTAAGGTCAGAGTTCATGACACAACAATAGAAAGAGTGAACAAAAATGGCAACCGTGGGAGCATTCCAAGCTAAAAACCACGTCTGACCAAAAACCACTGATCAAAGCCCCGTCTCACACTGGCTGAAGGACATGTGGATGAGCTCCAAGACTTTTGGAAAAATACTCTGGACTGAAGAGGCTCAAGTGCAACTTGTTGAAGGTGTGCGTGGTGCTCCATCTGGTGTAGGACTAACACGAATCGAAGTCTGGACCTCCGGGTTATGATGCTGTGAAAGGACTTTACACAGGCCAGTCCTTGCTTGAAAACCCTCCGATGTGGCTGAGTTAAACAACTCTGTAAAGAAGAGCAGGCCAAACGTCCTCCACAGCGGTGTGAACGACTCACGGCCAGTTCTCACAAGCACTCGATGGCAGCTGTTGCCGCCATTGGCACAACCACTTATTAGCTTAAGGGGGCAATTACTTTTTCAAACAGGGCTGGCTGGCTTGGATGGCTTTTTTCCCTTAATAAATGAAATCATGTAAAAACTGACTTTTGTATTTACTTTGTCTGATTTTAAAATTAGTTCAATAACCTGATCATGTTACAAAAAGACCAAACAAATGTGTAAGGGATTAATGCTTTTCACAGCAGTATGTTAATCACCATGGAAACTAAACTTAACCTCGTAGACTTATGTTTGGATCAGATTATGTTCTAAGTCCATGTTAATTAAGCTCGGGGTTTGGTCACTCACCTAATGGCATTCTCTTTCAGGATCAACAAAACGATACAGAGGCACAAATAATCTGCTCTTTACACTGCCAAGTCCACAGACTCATGCGTAATCTTACTTCACAGTTTGTGAGTACAGTGTTACCGTTAATTTTACTGAATCCTCAATATATTTAAACAACATTCTGCAGCCTGACATTTCAAACGTTTTCATGCACAGAGCTTCCCTAACATCTCTGCAAACACTGACCATTGCTTGTGTTTTTGTTTGTTTTTGCCACCCAGAGGTTATTTGTTCAGCACTGTGGATGCAGAGACATTGGCGGGGTAAATGCTTTCCAGACACAGCTCAAAGTTTGATTTACAACAAGCAACTTGAAGGAAATGGGTCTGGAATTACAGGAAGAAGCTTTATTAGGAAAGCCTAAAACACGTACGTTGTACCGACGTGCTGGTATCCCAGAGGTTGCTGACTCAGAGGACATTTCTCAAGGAATTCCATCCACAGTGTCCTCAGAAGTGATGGGGGGATGCAGGTCCCACATTACTTCACAGGCCTCTGCCTTCCACTGGCTTTAAAAAGAATGCTCTTCAAAGACCAATACATTATCTGTTTAAAGAAAGGCCAAAAGCCCATATAGGCATATGGGTCTGAGAACATTATTAACATTTTACCTTTTTGTGCATTTCGTGCTCTTCACATGAACTACGATGCACGCATTTATATGGTCACTTGTTCTTTGCAAAGCCAGTTCTCTCTGACATACATGTATTATTTTTTTAATTATAGTCTTCACATGTTCATAAAAATATAGTAGTGTTTGTTGCTCTCATTCCAAGAAGTATGCTGCTCTCTCTTTTCGGCCATTATTTTTGTCTTTCAACACACCATAGATAATCACTACATAGGTTTGCCGTGAATGTGCACCACCCTGGGATAACTGACACTGACGTGATTGAACTAAAGCAGGACCGGTGTTGTGGAGCTCAGGTTTAGTTGATGCAGGTTCAGAAAATTGCAGGGTTGCTTAAATCACCTTTTTGGAATCCCTCCTGTTCTCCTCAGTTCCCAGATGTATATGGACTTTTGGTAAGAGAAGAGGAGGATGTAGTAAACAGTGTCCTGTCTCAACATTTTTTTACATACTGATGCCATCAAATTCACAATTCAATTATTATTATTATTATTATTCAATTATGTTTTCTATGTCCTTCTGAAAAATGCACCTGAATTTGTCATTTGAAGGCTGTTCATCTCAAAACCCGGGTGAAATAGTGTGTGTGAGTGTGCACGTACGCCTCTGCCTCATATTCTAAGTGTGTGTAGATTAAGGAGATAACTAGTTGTGAGAGACTGCAGGCCAAGTGATCCATTAGCCTAATGACATGGACACAAACACATGCAAAGACTTAGAAGGAATAAATACAGCAGAATGGAGACAACATCAGGCTTTTTTTAGAACAAGCTACCGCTTGAGTTATACATTTCACTGCTGCCAAAGTATCCAGAACAGTAAATCTCACTCTTTTCTCTCACACTACCTATTTTCCCTCTTTCTACCTCTCTGCCACCTCCTCCTCTTCACACCATCATTTCCTAAAATACCTGGCCCCTCCCATCCTGAGAAGAACAAGAATGGCTGCCTGGCAACCGGGGGGCTGGCTGCCGTGGTAACCGTTCACCTGAACACCTCCTCCCTAAACAAACAGCAAGTGTGTGTGAGAGCGAGAGAGAGAGAGATGGAGAGGGAGCAGAGGATTAAGAGTAGAAATCATTCTCAACCGCTCAGTTCATGTCGCACACAGACCATGACTGTGACATGAGGCCTCGCTGCTTCAGAAGTCCAGTAGATTCAAGGAGAAAAGTATAATTACAACGCCTACGTCCACACTAGTATTTCTGTGTTACAGCTGTCCTTACATAAGTGATCTTGTGATTGCCTGCTGAGGATGTCTTTTATTTGACAGCTAGAAAATTAATCAACAGGAACGTCAGAAAAAAATGAATCAACAACCATTTTGATAAATGATTAACAGTTCCTGGCCCTTCATGAAACATTTTAGAGAAAATCTGACAAACTTGGTATAAATCATGTTCCTTTATGTTTGTATTCAGACTCTTCTTCATAAGACAACACTGTCTGATACCTAACATGCAGACGGTTATTTAAACCTGAAAGCTACGAAATAAAAGAGTGAGAAAGAATATGAGCTGAACATCACAGAGTAAATACAGGACTTCATAAAGAAACAGTTCACAGCCTAAAATCCACCATTTAAATGTGGCAACCTCAACCGACAACTGCCAAATACCCTGAAAAGCAGGTGAGTATAAACTACACATGCAGAATAAATGTGCACTCTTAAGACCCTGCATACAGATATCCCAGTTATTTTTTTATTTAAAAAAATAAATACATACATAGAGTCCGAAATTACTTTTTGACTCCCTAAACAAGTGGAAATGCAGATTTAAAAGAATCCACCAGCCAAGCATATTTTGTACTGGCACAAATAATGTTTTGTGTTCCATACACATTAATTTTAATACATTTCATTTGAGATAAAGTATTAAGTTGAATACAGCCTGTAAGAAGTATCCAGAAAAAAGAAGCAGAATTATTTTTAATATACTGATGTGAGTGAGTGAGTGAGTGAGTGCATGAGTGTGAGTGAGTGTGTGAGTGAGTGAGTGAGTGAGTGAGTGTGTGTGAGTGAGTGTGTGAGTGAGTGAGTGAGTGAGTGAGTGTGTGAGTGAGTGAGTGTCTAAGAACCACAAGCATCCCAAGAGGCAATGAAAGAAGAAGCTGTACCATTGGCTCCTGTTACATTGGTCGATACCCTGCGCCTAACATGCGTCTGTGACGTATCGCCTGTTCTTTTTACATTGACTGACGCGGGGCGGCTTGTTGAGCCACGCTGCCAAAAACCTGCCTCTGAGGGTGCACTAAATCATGGGTCACGTCTAATGTAAACAGAACTGATGTGGAATAGCAGGTTATGGGCAGGATTTGTTGATGAGGTCTGCAAGCTCCTCATCCTCAGCACCGCGGATGTCATCAATCAGCATATTACAGAACTGTAATCTGCAGCTGGATGCTAAAATGACAGGCGGTGGCTTTGTAAGACCTGAAACTCAGGTCATTAACAAAGTGAAGAACCTCAGAAGTCATTTGCATTCAGCAGGATTGTCAGAGGGAGACTGCTGGTCATATTTGTGCAACACGATGTGGGGGACGTCGCTCTGCAAGGCTTCTTGTACACAATGAGCAGAGTATGACATCCAGACTCTAAATTACAAATTGCCTGAAGGGCAAAGATTGTGGATAAAGTTTCAAATCCTACTCTACTCATTGTGTACAAGCCACTTCAGTTCAGTTCAGTTACAATGCACTAATATTCCTTAAAACTACTCTTGCCTTGACTCCTCTCTCATGCTAAGTCTCTTCATCACAGGCATCTTGTGACTGTTTATTCTTTTATTCCTGATAAATTAACAAATCAACCATTTTTTTTAAAGTAATACAACTTCACACTATCTCATATTAGATTAATTATGTCAGCTCTCAGCACTATTTCACCTGGCATCACAATTCTCCTCCTCAAAATCTAGCTTTGTAAGCCTGTAATTTTCTGTAAAGCAACCCCGACAGTATGCAACATTAATACAGGGTTACATTGAGAAGCCATGCGTATGTGTTTGTAAGCTGGATTAGGACACATTATCTGTGTAATGGTCTCAGAGTCAAGTGCCACAAAGTCAGGTCGTTGTCTGTGCGTTGGCCTCCCTGATGAGTGTGTCTGACAGCCGCTGTCCTGCATGCTTTAGATGCTACCCAGCTCCAACACACCTGATTCAAATTAATGGATTATTAACTGACTTGCAAAGACCTTGGTGATAAATGATTGTTATTGATCCAGTTGAATGAGGTGTGTTGGATCAGGAAAAAAACTAGAAAATGCAGGGCAGTGGTCCTTGAAGACAGGACGTAACGAGCTCCGCCACAGACTGAAGTGCACATCCGTCTACTCTGGCCAGCTCTGCCAGATGCCAGATTACAGTATGGCACTACTACCTCATACAGTGAAGTTGCGGTTCCTAATGTCAAATACTTCATGTTCATACTTGTTTGGAATTTTTTTTTTCTGTGTAAAGAGAAGACTTTTATTTTAAGTCGATGTGCCCTGTTAGGCCTCTGAGTCGGTAACGGAGGTTATCACAGAGCCAAACCAGTGGGTGTATCTCAATGATGCCTGGGTAAGGACAGTTCTAATCTGAACTTGCCTGATGCCTTAAAATAACCCAACTACAAGCCAAACTGTGAATATTACAAAGGAAACTTTTTAGGAACTGCTACCTCTTCTGCCTTTTTCTCAAGAGTGAGTTCTTGGTGCATGTCATTTTGTAAAGCTTTGGGCAAACTAATCGTACAAAAGATAACAAAATGCATGCCTCTAACATAAGAATACTTTGTCCTAAAGAAACATTCACAATTCTTGATCAAATATATTCAGCAGAGAGACAGACAGCCACAAAGGGTATGATAAAATGGTTTTGTGAAGTACACTGCAAACATTGCAAAATGATTCACTCATTATTATATTCCAATTTGTCATACCAATATCCATCAACAGAATATTAAAGCAAATCAGAGTAGGTCACATAACCAGCCCTTCTACCATCTTTTGAGACAACCTCTCCAATTAAAAACATTTCTGTTGTGGTGAAGAGAGAGTTCAGTGACCAAAGAGACCCCCCAATCAGGATAAGCAGGGATGGATGGATGGACGGACGGATGGATGGATGGATGGACGGGTGGATGCTTTTACCCATCTGCACTTACGTATAATACATTTTCAACTCGTAATTTTTGTTTTTAGTTACATTTTACAAAAATAATAATTGCTTAAACATTACCATAAGAACAGTGGTGACGTTTTAAAATAAAACACTGTAATTCATTAATTAATTGTGCTGTAACTAACTTGCAAAGCTATCATGCTGTGTGTAAATGTGCATGGACTCGTGCCGTCTCCGTTTCGGTCTGTGTGAATCAGCAATCAGGAACAGCAGTTACTTAAGAACTGTGCCAATATGGTGCAACCGCACAGTGACAAGGGCTTACGTAAGGCACTTTCACACTACACAATTTAAATCTGATTTGCGCAGAGACTGGTCCGAGGTAAATCATTAAGCAGCTGGCAGGCACCCATCACCACTCATTCATTGTGAGCGAACAACTTAAGAACTCATCAAAATGCTCCCTGAGCATCACTGAGCCACTGCCATAACCCAAACAGCTATCCACACGTCAGCTACGGCCAATGAAAAAGCAAGGAATGGAGCAAGGTCAGTGTGAGGACAGCAAACAAAGCGAAAGCCACAAAGCAAGGTGGAGACGCTGTAGATACAACACCCAAAATCACAGAATGATCAGGAAGCCGATTCTGTTTTCTACTCACCCTAAACTCTCTCTCTAGCACTGCTGCTTACATGTGCTTTCCATTCCTGCACACACGTTCTCTGACTTTTAAATGAACATTTATTTTTGTCTAAAAACAGCATGATGTAAAAAGAGAGAAAATAAACCACTTGAACAAATCCTAGGGAAGGTTTGTTCTGAAGGAACAAACAGTCCCTCATTTCTCAAGCACAGACAAGGAAGTCCTTGTATCGGTGCATCACCATAATGATCATGATACGGGTCCGCTCCGACTGCAGAGGCAGCCAATTTGACCAAGTAATGGCAGCTGGGTGCTCACGCTGGCTGCTTCAGGGGACCAGATCAGAGCATGACAGACTACCGAAGGCACCGCTGACTTGAAAACCACATTTGGGACTTGTAAAATTTACAAGAACATGAAGAGCTCAAGAAAAAAAAGTATTTGTTGGTCATGTGTCATGTAGTGCAAATACTGGAAAAAATACCACAAATATAAACATGAGTATGTGAAACATATGAACGTCATCCTCTCATCTGAGTAAAATCGGTGCTGTGACTGAAACATCCCCTGCAGAATCTCAAATAAATTAAATCAGACTGAATAAAGTCATGACCTTGTGAATCAGAATCAGGTTGGATGTGGAAATAGTTTTAAACTCTGGACCATAAACACATAAAATAAAAACCAACTGTTTAACACAACAAGGCCACAGCAGCAAGCAGGACATTTATGAAGTCATCATGCAGGGAAACGCTGTGTCACAGACGCAGGGCTCTTTCAGGAAATCTTTCAAAACAACATTCACTACTGTGGAGATCCTTTTATTGTCCATGGGAAAACTTACAATTTTCTTCCAATATTCCAAAAGGATATATTTTTCCGACGCAAGACATGCGTATGTCCCTATAGTACAATAGCAGATATTTAGCTTTGAAGCATAAAGTGCTTCTGATATTTGAGGTGAAATCAATTGTTTAATGCACAATGTTACTTGCCTAGAGATATAAGACCGTCTCCTTACATCTGCTACACTTAATCAGCTTTCTTATATGTGATGAATTACAACAGGGTTTTAGCCAGGATTTGTATCAGGGCGTCCAGGGCGGCATCACGCAACATGTAAAGAAAGGCTGTCTACAAACATCAAGTGTACTGTTTTAGTTAGGGTGGTATGGACTAACTTCACACCTGCACCTTATTATATATCGGTCTATTTCACTCTTCAGACCACATCCATGTCTTGTTATTCTCACATGTGATGCAGAGTAACCTTACACTGCACCTGAGGACGCTTCATTTTTCAGTTGGTTCCGTTTGTGTTCACAAATGTTGTTTACGGGCTAGTCTAAAAGCTGCACCATAAGCCACATGACAACAGTCAATGGCGTCACTGGTAAATTACAGTTTTGCCAGAGCGTCATATTTCCATGACAACCAGCCTAAATTTAACAGCTGAAAAGTATGAAGCCACAAGAATGACATGTTTTGAGACTGGCATGTTTTGTCGGGGGGGTGGGAGGCTTCAAACCTATAAAGACCATTTGCAGATGAAACACCATCGTGCTGGCCAGGAGATGCTTCAATATTACTCTGCTTTTAGGTCGTCACAGCACAGATATATGCGCTCAACACATTAACTGGTTTAGGGATGAGCCTCAGAGCGCTTTGGTGTCACTGCATGTATTTTAATAATTGCTTTTTATGGGAATGTTCTGTTCAAATTACATTTTCTGCTGCTCATCTAGCACTTAAAAACTCAAACCAACACCATACAACTGAATCGTTGCTTTTACCGACTAGTGATTGTGCTTGGGTAATTGTACCCTGTCTGTATTCGTCACCATGCTGTTACTTCTGGTGGGGCAGGATGAAGATGTGGGACAAGGGAGAAGAGAAACAGCAGACTGGTGGCTCTGTGAGCTTCATCTAAACAGCACATCAATTATAGTGCTATAAACGGTATTGTCTTATTGTATACCACATATATAGTACAGGCATGGACCTATACATCATTATATCACCAAGCCCTAATGACAAGAGTCAAAGTTAAAGTTAAAATGTTGTAGGCCATTAAATCTGTCCTTTTTTATAAGGGTGTCCAAAAGACGGCTCGACAGCGCACAGGATAAAAGCCCAATTACCACTTAAGTCCACATTTATTAACTCAGTGCTCTTAACAGATGTCCCCCTCTCTATAAGCTGCTTTGTTCTGTCCTACACACAATAAAAACAGAAACCTGCTGGTAGCTGTCTCAGCAACTATAAGTCGGCCCTCTTCAAACGTGATTTCCAAGAAGGCTTTTCCATTTTCCATCACAAGATCAACCGTTTAAGTCCTATTAAACTAGGGAAAACTGTCAGCGTATACATAAAAATGAAGCCAGATAGGCACCAGCAGGTCATTCCTGAGCGCTGAGAAAGTGTATCTACCAAACAATTTAAAATAATGTTCCACAGATTCAAACTGCAAAGACCTTAAATATCTCATAATGTATAGTACATGATGTTATGAAAAGATTTCAAGAATTTGTAGAGATCTCTGTTGGCAGGGGTTATGTCTGTGATGCAGGGAGGAAGAAGATTACGTATGCAGGCTATGTAACTACGCAGAAAAATGGTAACACTAACAGAAATCATCATGGAATGCCAAAGGAAAAAAAGCCTGAGTATACTTTCTTAATCGAAATATGGCTCCATTCAAACCAAATGCAGCCTCTTGATCAAGTAAAGAATGTGCATGGACATTTTTAAGATGTGCGTTATAAGACTGGTTGCCTAATAAAATTAATCAATTTCAGCTTTATGAGGGAGAGACAGGAAGGAACGAAGCCTACGTTACCATGGTAACCGATGAGTAGGAGTTACCTCTGTTTATGGAACAAACTTCCGTTAATCCCCGTTTTAAGTTTTCTCACCAACTGAAATGAAAAAGCCAGAGTTTCCCCTCACTTCAGGTTTAACATACTCAAGAAAGTGCACAAAACCCGCTTGCTGAACAAGGACCCAGCCCTTTCACCAATTCAAAACATTTGGTGCACCATGAAACAAAAGAATACAACAAAGAAGAGCCAGGACAGTTGAGCGGCTTGACAACAACAAGAATGGGACAACATTCCTCTCCCAAAACTGCAGCACCTGGTCTCCTCAGGTCAAGAACTTCACTGGCTACACACCATCTCAACTCTTTCTGTTCAAAGTTATCTTATCATTTTAAGACTATATTTTTTGAATGTTCTAAATTTAGAAGCGCAGATTGCAAATCACTGCATATAATTAGTGTCCTTTTTCCCCATAAAAACCTGGAATTTGCGCTAATAAATCACTGTAGTTGCTACCTTGGAAATTGCTTTTTAACCTCCAAAGACCTGGTGCAAGTTATTTTTTTCTCGTTGCTTTGGACTCCCGTTAAAAAATAAAAAATTACGATATTGACGAAAACAAAACTGTGAGTGTGTATAGCAGATCTTATTCAGAATTCTCAGGAGAAAATAGCAAATGGACTCTATACACTTGTCAAATTACAAAATACAAGTCTCCAGCCGAGACAAAGGGAGGGAGGATTGGTCAGTTCGATCACAAAAACCCGTTTGGCTGACTGTGGTGCTGGTTGACTGAGTAACACTATCATCCAGATGTTTCACTGTACAAGCTGACCTGTGCGTTCTTCAAGAAAGCAACTGCTTCAGATCATGGTGTGTAATTTACAAACATTTTTCATGTTCTGGCCTCACTTACAGAAGACATGCACTCTAAAGTGAATGAACTGGTCATTACTGCTGGTTACTGGTCATCACTGCTGGTTACTGGTCATTACTGCTGGTTACTGGTCATTACTGCTGGTTACTGGTTATCACTGGATGTTACTGGTCATCACTGGTGGTTACTGGTCATCACTGCTGGTTACTGGTCATTACTGCTGGTTACTGGTCATTACTGCTGGTTACTGGTCATTACTGCTGGTTACTGGTCAATACTGGTGGTTACTGGTCATCACTGGTGGTTACTGGCCATCACTGCTGGTTACTGGTCATTAGTGCTGGTTACTGGTCATCACTGGTGGTTACTGGCCATCACTGCTGGTTACTGGTCATTAGTGCTGGTTACTGGTTATCTCTGCTGGTTACTGGTCATTACTGCTGGTTACTGGTCATTACTGCTGGTTACTGGTCAATACTGGTGGTTACTGGTCATTACTGCTGGTTACTGGTCATTACTGCTGGTTACTGGTCATCACTGGTGGTTACTGGCCATCACTGCTGGTTACTGGTCATTACTGCTGGTTACTGGTCATTACTGCTGGTTACTGGTTATCACTGGATGTTACTGGTCATCACTGGTGGTTACTGGTCATCACTGCTGGTTACTGGTCATTACTGCTGGTTACTGGTCATTACTGCTGGTTACCGGTTATTACTGCTGGTTACTGGTCAATACTGGTGGTTACTGGTCAATACTGGTGGTTACTGGTTAATACTGGTGGTTACTGGTTATTACTGCTGGTTACTGGTCAGTACTGCTGGTTACTGGTCATTACTGCTGGTTACTGGTCATCACTGGTGGTTACTGGCCATCACTGCTGGTTACTGGTCATTACTGCTGGTTACTGGTCATTACTGCTGGTTACTGGTTATCACTGGATGTTACTGGTCATTACTGGTGGTTACTGGTCATCACTGCTGGTTACTGGTCATTACTGCTGGTTACTGGTCATTACTGCTGGTTACCGGTTATTACTGCTGGTTACTGGTCAATACTGCTGGTTACTGGTCAATACTGCTGGTTACTGGTCAATACTGCTGGTTACTGGTCATTACTGGTGGTTACTGGTCATCACTGGTGGTTACTCGTGGTTACTGGTGGCTGCTGGCCATTACTGATCATTACTGCTCGTTCGTTGTCATTACTGGTCATTACTGATCGTTACTGATCATTGCTTGTTGTTGCTGGTCGTTGCTAGTCGCTGTTAGTCGTTGCTGGTCGTTACCATGGATTACTGGTCATTACGGATCGTAACTGATCATTACTGGTCGTTACTGGTCATCGTTGGTCATTATGGTGGAGTACTGGTCGTTACGGTGGAGTACTCGGCGTTACTGGTCGTTACGGTGGAGTACTCGGCGTTGCTCGTCGTTACGGTGGAGTACTCGGCGTTACTGGTCGTTGCTCGTCGTTACAGTGGAGTACTCATCGTTACTGGTCGTTACGGTGGAGTACTCGGCGTTACTGGTCGTTACGGTGGAGTACTCGGCGTTGCTCGTCGTTACGGTGGAGTACTCGTCGTTACTGGTCGTTGCTCGTCGTTACAGTGGAGTACTCATCGTTGCTCGTCGTTACAGTGGAGTACTCATCGTTGCTCGTCGTTACAGTGGAGTACTCATCGTTGCTCGTCGTTACAGTGGAGTACTCATCGTTACTGGTCGTTACGGTGGAGTACTCGGCGTTACTGGTCGTTACGGTGGAGTACTCGGCGTTGCTCGTCGTTACGGTGGAGTACTCGTCGTTACTGGTCGTTGCTCGTCATTACAGTGGAGTACTCATCGTTACTGGTCGTTACGGTGGAGTACTCGTCGTTACGGTGGAGTACCCGTCGTTACTGGTCGTTACAGTGGACTACTCGTTGTTACTGGTCGTTACGGTAGAGTACTCGTCGTTACTGGTCGTTACGGTGGAGAACGCGTTGTTACTGTGGAGTACTCGGCAATACGGTGGAGTAATCGTCGTTAGTGGTCGTTGCGATGGAGTACTCGGGGTTACTGGTCGTTACTCGTCGTTATGGTGGAGTACTCGTCGTTACTGGACGTTAAGGTGGAGTACTCGTCGTTACTGGACGTTACGGTGGAGTACTCGTCGTTACTGGTCGTTACGGTGGGGTACTCATCGTTACGGTGGAGTGCTCGTCGTTACGGTGGAGTACTCGTCGTTACTGCTCGTTACGGTGGAGTGCTCTTCGTTACTGGTCGTTACGGTGGGGTACTCATCGTTACGGTGGAGTGCTCGTCGTTACGGTGGAGTACTCGTCGTTACTGCTCGTTACGGTGGAGTGCTCGTCGTTACTGGTCGTTACGGTGGAGTACTCGTCGTTACTGGACGTTACGGTGGAGTACTCGTCGTTACTGGTCGTTACGGTGGGGTACTCATCGTTACGGTGGAGTGCTCGTCGTTACGGTGGAGTGCTCGTCGTTACGGTGGAGTGCTCGTCGTTACGGTGGAGTGCTCAGCGTTACTGGTCGTTACGGTGGAGTGCTCGTCGTTACGGTGGAGTACTCGGCGTTACTGGTCGTTAGGGTGGAGTGCTCGGCGTTACTGGTCGTTACGGTGGAGTGCTCAGCGTTACTGGTCGTTACGGTGGAGTGCTCAACGTTACTGGTCGTTACGGTGGAGTACTCGGCGTTACTGGTCGTTAGGGTGGAGTACTCGGCGTTACTGGTCGTTACGGTAGAGTGCTCGGCGTTACTGGTCGTTACGGTGGAGTGCTCGGCGTTACTGGTCGTTACGGTGGAGTGCTCGGCGTTACTGGTCGTTACGGTGGAGTGCTCGGCGTTACTGGTCGTTACGGTGGAGTACTCGGCGTTACTGGTCGTTACGGTGGAGTGCTCGGCGTTACTGGTCGTTACGGTGGAGTACTCGGCGTTACTGGTCGTTAGGGTGGAGTACTCGGCGTTACTGGTCGTTACGGTGGAGTGCTCGGCGTTACTGGTCGTTACGGTGGAGTGCTCAGCGTTACTGGTCGTTACGGTGGATTACTCGGCGTTACTGGTCGTTACGGTGGATTACTCGGCGTTACTGCTCGTTACGGTGGAGTACTCGGCGTTACTGGTCGTTACGGTGGATTACTCGGCGTTACTGGTCGTTACGGTGGATTACTCGGCGTTACTGGTCGTTACGGTGGATTACTCGGCGTTACTGGTCGTTACGGTGGATTACTCGGCGTTACTGGTCGTTACGGTGGATTACTCGGCGTTACTGGTCGTTACGGTGGAGTACTGCTCTACACACCGCCGGCCGCTGTTCAGTTAATTGCTGCCATCTGTTTTCTCCACACTTGTGCTGCTCGTCGTGGCTGCTTAACTTGGGCTGTCAGCAGTGAGCTGTACTCTGATTACCTAGTAGCTGTTTAGGTTCCCCAGGCACACGCTTCCTGGGCGTGTGGAGCGGTGACACCTGTGATACCTGCGATACCTGTTACCTGTCTGACGGAGAGTTAGCTGCTAGCGGTAGCTGCAGCAGCCTCGGGGGAAGCTGCGACGTCAACTCCGAGCTGGACAACTAAGAACTTTCAAAACCGACAACTGTCACTTCTACCGCCGAACCGAACAAATCATCCATGTGTATGCTTATCTTTCTTGATTCGTCGCGCGCCCACTCACGCACTCACGCACACACACTTTGTCACGCATAAACGCTACAGTACCGTGGATGTCGGCGGAGCCGAGCTCGCTTGCTCCCGGCTTCGGTCGCGCCGAGGCTCGGTGTGTCCGTCCGCGGACTCCCGTGGGCTCCAGTCACACACGAGACCGCGTAAACTAACGGGCGGGATGGTTCTCGCCTCCTACCGCTTCACCTCCTCCATATTTACAGTCTGTCCTTCTTTCTTTCTCTCTCGCGCGCTCTCCCACCACCAACAACAACATTATTAACGTCCTCCTCCTGCCACGTGACCAGTCTGCTGGGGCTAAAAATAGACTCAATGCAAACCAGTGGAGGCAGAAAGACAGACAGGCGCGTGGAGGAGTGAATTCAGTCCTGCTTAACTTACCATGTTTTATGTTTGCTGGGTACACGCGCGTCTCCAACCGAGACAGAAGTCCACGTCACATCGAGACACTGCTTTGAAAAGGATCCGTCTCTAAACAGAAATGCGCACAGATTGAAATGTTTGGTCTGTTTTTTTGTTCCCAGTGGCTACGTTGTATTTACCTCATGTGTTAGCACAAAATTAGTTTACAGTGCCAGTCGGTTTCTGCTATTTTTGGTATAAAACTTTAAAAAAAAAAGGTGTCCTGATTTAAATTGGCAGTGACCTAGGGGTTAATACTGATGCCTCTGGCAGGACGGGTGCTGGTTCAAATCTCGTCCTTCCTGTGTGCTGTATTTTCCCAGTGCTTGCCTGAGGTTTTCTCTGGTTTTATCCAATAGTCGGTACCTGGCGAATAGGAGTGAGTGTGTAAGGTGCAGTGACTATATGTGACCCTACAATGAACTGGTTTCCCTAAAGAAAGCAGTTCCACCTCTGACCATCCCAGTGTCTGCCTTCACCTGTCTGTGTGGATGTCTGTTGGATGCTTGCTGACATCCCGACCTGCAGTCCTCATCCCCTTGGATCACCGTCTATCCATATATCACCCAGATACACAGAAGTCTAATTGGACTACTGATGATAGTTACTATTGTATCCTGTCTTGTACCTTTGACGGTGTCTCTATGTCTCTATTCTTTCTTATTTCTTGCTCTATCCGGCTGGTCTTCAGCAGGAGGGTCCCCCCTCATGATCCAGGTCCTGGTCCAGGTTTTTTCCCTCTTAAAGGGGATACCTAATGACTGAATTGAATAATACTTTATTGATCTCCAAAGGGAATTTATATTTTTGCAATATAAATACAGTAAGTACAAACCCCCCCAACTAAAATCAGGACCCTAGAGAGAGAGAAGCATGGTTGAGTCTTCAGGGATCACCGTGAATGGACTTGTGTTTTGTTTTTGTAGCCTAGCACCAACTAACCTGGTGACGTCTCGAGCAATGCTAGTTAACTCATGGTGCTCACGGTGCACCAACAACCAGAACATCACCTGCAGAATCTGTGGCAGCTGGCAGATCAAACAGCAATTAAAAAAACGGCAAAACCACACACAAACACACACATAACCACAGTTAGTGAAGGAGATGTCCAAAGGAACATGGCTGCGCCCTCCCACCTGACAGCACCCCGCCACCTGACAGCACCCCGCCACCTGACAGCACCCCGCCACCCGCAGCCGCCGCTGCAGCACCGTGACTCCGGCGGCTTTGGTACACAGTGAAAAGGTTGTGTGATGGTGAAGTTTGTGCTCACATCAGAAACCCATTTATGTGTTTCTAAGCAGAGAGCCAATGTGCCAATGTTTTCTTTGGGTTTGTTTGTTTGTTGGTTTGTTTTGTTTAGTTTTTAACATGCTGAGTCCTAATATGAAACATTTAACTAGGATAAAGATCTGGGTTAAGGTCTTACTCCTACATTTTTGTCTTCCTCAGGACAGCCATATAGGATAAGAGAGCCAGAGATGCCTCCTCGTGTCTCCTGATGTCAAAATGCAATGAACAACTTTACAAACATCTTTATTTAACTCAGTCGACACCAAATTACACACCCAAGACTTCTTAAGTCCTCTGCGATTAATAAAACCACTTGACCATTTCGATCAAGTGTTAGACTTGTCTTGGTGATATTGTCATTACTTTTCCAGTAAGAAAATGGTTTAACAGACTATAAATCTGTGACTAGATGTGTTGATCCTTGTAAGCTATAAGGTTTCAGAGGCAGCATTTACGTTTTTACAAAGCAGGAAGACAAAGGACAAACATGTAGGCAAGAAAAGTTATTTATAACATTACATTTACATCTTAACAGTGCTCCTAATTTGAAAATTTCACACGGCATCAAGTTTGCCAAAGAAATATATTTATCTTCATTGCCTCTTTTAGATGATATACTCAGTGTCTTACTGTGTGGTACAAAGGAACAGTTCACAAACCTAACACAAATATTTTAAATGTTCAGTAACAGTAAATGATCTACACTTCTATTTCACCTCTTTAACCTTTTCTAGGTCCTACAAAGCACTTTGCAATGTGTCTCTCAACCACTAATTCATGTAAACACACTCACAGTACACCACTTTCCTTATATATTCACTCTGTATGCAGTAGTGCTTTATTTCTACAATCATACACCGATAAGCATATCGGAGGATAATGTGGGGGTTGATCACCCTGCTCAAGGACTCTGGTACACGGCAGGACTGAGGACTAATCCGTCACTGTCATTTGTAGAAAACTGTCAACAGGACAATGCAGTTGTTTCCAGTTTTCTAAAATCAATAAGAAAACATACCTAGTGATGGCACTTGTACAGGTTTCCATAAAATTCATGCTCATTTTCATCTAGATTCTAGTAAGATATAGAAAACAAATGACGATAATAATAAAGCAGGAGCAAGTCTTTCCGTGTCCGCATCTCCTCTTCATGCAGGACGTTCGGCGTGTTCTCAGGAACTGAGACTAACCACTGTGTGAACCGCTTTAACTTTGGGATCATGTTTGTTTAGTTTAATAATTTGTTTGTTTGTTTGTTTGCTTAACCAAATGCTTTCCGTGGGTTATGTGTCTGGACTGCAAGCAGACTAGATTAGCACAATCACTTTTCTAGCCATGCCCTTGTAATGCTTGCAGAAATGATCAGACCTCATCTTCCTTTCAAACGATAAGGACTGCATATTCCAGCTTTGGAAAGCTGGAATATGCAGTCTGCACTCAGGGTCCCTTCAACTCACTCAGCACATGTGCACTGCTGGGAATTATTTTAGCCTTTGGATGAGGTACAGAGAACTAAAACATAGAAAGGGTTACACATCAGTTGGAATTTGTGACCTTGCTCACATTCCTATGCAGGCAAATTCTGTATTATTTGAAGGTATTACACATGCTTACGTATGTCAATTCTTAATCACTTGAAGTAGTTGCCGTATCTCTGCTTGGCTGAGACAAAGGAACTTGACATTGACTTTGGAAGGACAAAAAGAATTGACCACATCCACACAGAAGCTGTGGAAAGTGTGGAGTGTTAGGTTCCTTGGCGTCTCATAGCAGGTGTCTTGGACTGCCAACACCTCATGCCTGGTCAAAAAAGCCCAACAAAGACTCTTTTTTTCCTCAGAAAGCTGAGAAAGGCCCAACTCCCCCAGGTACTGAAGCTCAGCTGCTATTGGAGCACCACAGAATGCATCCTTACAGTTGGGAATGTATTTTAGGCTTTGCATGAGGTACAGAGAATGAAAACAGAAAGGCCAAAACATCACTTGGAAATTTGTGACCTTGCTCACATTCCTACGCATGAAAATTCTTTGTCATTTGAAGGTATCACACATGCTCACGTATGTTAATTCTTAATAACTCGAACTAGTTCCCTTATCTCAAGAAACAAGCGAGGTCGGTGTCTTTACACCACTCAGCCAAGTGTTCCACCTCATGCCTGTATGCTGACTCATGGTTGTCAGCGATGAGTCCCACCACGGTGGTGTCGTCAGCAAATTCAATTATGGAGATGGAGGTGTTAACGGGGGTATAGTCCTGTGTGAATAGTGTAAAGAGAAGCGGGCTCAGCACAAAGCCCTGTGGGGTTCCTGTGTTAAGGCTGAGGACAGAGGACGTGTTCTGTCCTACTCTCACCTGCTGTGGTCTCCCCGTGAGAAAGTCCGTGCTGTGTGGAGTGTGGTGTTGATGGCATCTTCTGTGGAGCAGTTAACTCTGTAGGCAAACTGATGTCTGTCCAAGTCAGAAGGAATGATGGACCTGATGTGTGCGAGATCCAGTCACTCAACTGAGGGTTGTGGAGTACGTGGGTAACTGAGTTCCCAAAGACTGGCTTCAGACGTGTGACTTTCACTATGTCAGTATTTCTGGTTCTGATGTCGCATCATCTGAAGACTGAACACGAGTAATAACGCAATAATGGGCAAAATAACTAGTCAATGACATATATTTTAAAAAACTGTCCAGACCCAAATGTCAATAAAAATATGTATTTATTTATTACAAAAAGAATTTAAAGGACAATGGGGCACTTGCCAGACTGGACTTCTTAGGAAGGTTGTTCCCCAGAGTCCAGGTCCTGACGAGAATGCCTGGTCCCCCGTGGTCATAAGTCTGGACTGCAGAATGACTGGTGGACCTCCGGTTGAGACTGGATTCATAAGGTTAAAGGATGTTAAAGCTGCATTTTGGACCCAGAATGTGCTTTAAAAAAAACAATTAAAATAATTAAATCAGCTGTAAAAATAACAAAATTCAGGAAAACTAAAACAGAGCGCTCTCTTTTCAGTTTTATGGTTCTGGTCGTTCTGGTCCAGTTGCATCATGCACAGGTTCTGGTTTGATGAGCCTCTGCCATAAGCACTTATGCACCTCCATATCATCGGAGTAACAGACAACGTTCAGTCCAAAAGCCAAATGGTCCCCAGGTAGTCCATATCTTCAAAAAATTATTTTAAATCTGCACATTTGTCTGACGGCAGGGCGGCTTTTCACTATTCTTCAGTCTATTTTAAATGAGCTTTGGCCCAGAGAAGACATCTGTGTTTCTGGATATGTTCACATTTAATTCCTGTTTGCTTGGTGAATTTGACCTTCACTCGTGGACGGTATGGGGAACTGATAGCCCGTGCAGTGATTTGCTTTACAGAACCACTTCTGTTTTTACTGATCTGCTGCCTGGAGGCCGTAAACTGGAGGACAGCGTGTGTCCTGTGCACACAGAGATTTCTCCAGATTCTTTCAATCATATTATATTCTGTAGATGATTAGATATTTAAAGTATATATTTAAAGTTTAACAATATCATAAGTTACCTAGGAATGATCAGAATGATCAATTAACCTACCCTGCATGTTTTTGGACTGGGGCGAGGAAGCCGGAGTACCCGGATGGAACCCACGCAAGCACATGCGAGAACATGCAAACTCCACACAGAAAGACCCACCGGGCCGGGAATTGAACCAGGAACCTTCTTGCTGTGAGGCAACAGTGCTAACCACTAAGCCACCGTGCTGCCTGTCCTAACTACTGATTTGCAAATCAGTATGAAGTATGTATCACTTTCATGCATATTTTACAGAAAGGAGAGAAGAGTCAAAGTAAGATAAAATGCAGCTCTCCATCCAATATTATTATTATAATTATTATTATTATTATTTTGGACAATAGGATTGCGAAACAGATTCACATGGAACAAAGAGAAGACTATGAAAACAGACAGGAGTAAAAAAAACGACAATGCGAAAGTAAAAATAGGAACGAAAGAAAGAGAATTGAGGAAATAAAAGAATTTAAAAAAAGAAGGGAAAGAGATAAAGAGTATAACATTTTTGCATGAGCAGATAGAAAAGAAAAAGCTTGGGCAGCAGTGGAAGGAAGGAAAAAGTGACAGCAATAGGAAGTAAGAGATACATAAAGAGCTATTCTTGTAATAATGCTGTTGCCATGGAGACGCCATCCTTGGTCAGACTACTCTACAGGTGCCTTGTGGGGATTTTAGAAAGGTCTCTGCTGATTGGTGGAGGTCATTTGAACAGAAAGCAATTGATTGGTTGGCATAGGTGAAGGTCAAAAGTCATCTCACTGCTTCACATTTTGCTCCAAATTATTATCCTCTCCTTCATTTCCTCCTTCCTCTCAGCAGTCATGAAGTGGATTTGAATAAAGCTAGGAATTATATTGACACTGCTGCACAATGCCCTTTCAAAATCTTCCACCTACACACTGCTCTGATTTAAAACAGCATGAAGTAAATTCAGAGTTTTTTTCTGCTTACACACTGGTTGGTTACATGTCATTAAAACATGTTACGAGACTGAGAACTGAGTTGTACTGAAGTCTTTTGCCTTCAGTCGGGGTCCCAGAGAGTGGGTTTGGAGGCTCTGCCCCTAACAATATCATGTTAATCATAAAACATTTAGGTTTATCATTGGTCTGACTCATACAGGAGCTGGCACCACAGCGGTGTGGGACAGTCGTCACCGTGACTGATGGTTCAGATACAAAAAACAAAAGAAACACTCTGCTCCGGTTATTCTTCATATTTCTATTCATCGTTCATGTTTGGAATGCTTCACATTTTTATGGCAAACTCAGAATGGATATTTATTTCTGTTTTTAAGTTTAAAGAGGATATCTACACAAAGTTGTTCCGTGACAAATATTTGTGAAGTGACCGACCAACATCAGAATATTATTATTTAACTTAACCCTCTTTATCTCCATCAAACTTTACATCATTCCACGTATGCTTTATCTGGGACATGGGTAGCACCAAGGTGTAGAAGATATACATAAAAGTGCCCACGCAACCCGCTGAGCTATCCAGGGACCAAATCACATCGGTCTTGAGTATATGTTTGCAGGATTAACTGTAGCCCAGCGGGCAGTAGAGGCATCAGAAGAGATTACTAGTTTAAGTCTGACAAAACTCAAAATTGTCATTCCACTTAAGTGATAATGTGGATAGGGTCCATACAAACAAACCAAAGTACAATTTAGCTTTAGCTTAGTCAGTTATCAATATTCCACCCAGTAGATTCAATAAACCTCGTCAAGATTCAAGAGGCTCATAGTCGTGCACACAGCTGTAACGCAGGCTTATACTGAACAATGAAAACCTTGTGACAAGGCATGCAAGACAACGTAGATGGTTGTCAACTTCAGGAGAAAAAGGACTAGGGTACACATCCACGCCCATCTCCATCAAGGGCCTGGATCAACCAGATACTGCAGACGTTGCGTCAGACGGACACACAGTGTAGCGCGGGCTCCAGTTCCTGGTTTGTTCTTTTAACTTAAATATTAGATTGAAACTCAGATGACACAGACTTTTTCAAACGACTGTTCTCACTACTGCCCGACCTTAACATATATGCTCCTATTATCGGAGGTGATTTCAACTGCTGGATGGACCCAGTCCTGGACCGTTCCTCCAACAAAACCAGCACAATAAATAGATCAGCGGCTCTCATTCAAGCTTTCTTATCAGACTACAGAGTGTGCGATGTGTGGCGTACTCTCATCTTGATGAGAACTTTGTGCAGTTCATAGAGAGGGAAATCAAGTTTTTTCTTGCCACCAATACTTCCCCTGAGTTGTCTAACCTCACGGTTTGGGATGCCCTTAAGGCTTACCTTCAGGGCCAGATCATCTCCTACACTGGTAACCTGAAACGAAGATCTCTTAAAGAGCGCATGGATCTTAGCAGTAGAATCGAAGAGATTGACAAGCAATTTGCTCAAACCAGAGATCCCAATCTGTCCAGAGAACGAATGGAAGTCAGAGCCAAACTGGACTTACTCCTAACCGACTCGGTTGAACGCACGCTTCTATAAGACAAGGCTCAGTTCTATATGCATGGTGACAAACCAAGTAAGTTGTTAGCTGGCCAGCTTCGTGGAACCAGAGCAAAACAGAGCATCCTTGAGATTCGCATGCCATGTGGCCGCACAACGTTAGACCATCTACAAATAAACAACGCATTCAGGGATTTTTACTCACGACTCTACTCCTCAGAGACCCAAGCTGATCAAGACACAACTTCTGACTTTCTGAACACCCTTGACATTCCAACACTGCCACCGGATCTTAGAAAAGCACTCGATGAGCCCATATCTAATTCTGAAATCACATCAGCCATATCCTCCATGCAGTCTGGTAAATCCCCAGGCCCTGATGGGTTCCCGACAGAATTTTTTGCAAAGTTCTCATCTTTACTTTCCCCACAGCTGCATCTCGTGTTGTCCGACTCTTTCAGGCTGGGATCTCTCCCCAAATCCTTTACTGAGGCCTGTATTACCCTCATTGCAAAAAAAGGTAGAGACCCAGCTGACCGTGCCTCTTACAGGCCGATCTCCCTCCTAAACACAGACATCAAAAAGTTGGCTAAGGTGCTGGCCCGCAGGTTGGAGAATATCCTCCCCATGATCACCTCAAAGGATCAAACAGGCTTCATCAAACACAGGCACCCAAGTTTCAATATACGTCGGCTTTTCTACACCTCTCCCGGGGTGGTCCCTGAGTGAGTTGTATCTCTCGATGCCGAAAAAGCTTTTGACCGAGTGGAACTCAAATTTCTTTTTGCAGTTCTGGACAGATTTGGCTTTGGTCCCAACTTTTCCTCTGGGATTCAATTGTTATACTCATCTCCCACCGCTTCTATTCGCACCAACTCCCAACAGTCAAAACCCTTCAACTTACACAGAGGAACCCGCCAGGGATGCCCTCTGAGCCCTTTGCTCTTTGACCTGGCTATTGAGCCGCTTGCTGCAGCCCTTCGAGGGTGTAGAGACATAACTGGTGTTTGGAGGAACTCTACAGAACACAAAGTCTCACTGTATGCAGATGATCTTCTGCTCTTTATATCAAACCCAGGGACCTCACTAACTGCGGCTCTGTCGCTGCTCAGCCGGTTTGGGAAGCTGTCTGGCTACAAACTGAACCTTGGCGGAAAAGTGAGCTTTTCCCCATCAATAATAAAGCGCATGCTTTGGACTATTCAAATCTACCTCTCAGAGTGGAACATCACAAATTCTCATATCTGGGAGTATCGATCACAAGGAAACATAAAGACCTATTTAAAGAAAACTTCATGACCTTACTGAACCAAACTAAACAAACATTGACACAGTGGTCACCTTTATCTATGTCGCTGGTGGGTCGGATCAATTCTATAAAGATGAATATCCTGCCCAAATTTTTATACTTACTTCAGTCCTTACCGGTTTTTATTCCCGCTTCCTTTTTCAGCCAGCTCGACTCGGTCCTTTCCTCCTTTATCTGGCAGGGAAAACGTCCTCGTCTTAGCAAAGTCTATCTTCAGAAGACCAACTCCACCGGCGGGCTCGCTCTTCCAAATTTCCGACTCTACTACTGGGCTGCAGTGCTTAAACAAGTGAACTCATCATCTCTTTGCGCCCGCCACTGTTTAATCCAATTTAAAGTTGTACACAGGGCACATATCTCCAAGTCTAAACTATCCCACATCTACCCAAACATCAGTCCCTACTGTGACAAATGTAAAACTGGTGAAGCCACACTCATCCATATGTACTGGTCTTGTCCATCCCTAGGTGCGTTCTGGAGGGAGGTGTTTCTAACCTTATCCTGGATACTCAAAATCACGTTGCAACCAAACCCTCTGACTGCTCTGTTCGGGATTGCTGGGGAGAGGGTGTGTCTAACTCCAGGAAAACGTCAGACCCTATCTTTTGCCTCCCTCTTGGCCAGACGTACCATTCTTTTTAGGTGGAAAGATGCTACCCCCCCGACACAGAGGCAGTGGTTGGCAGACATCATGTCTTGCTTACAACTCGAGAAGATCAGATTTTCACTCAATCACAAGAGCGGGAACTTTCAGGAGATGTGGGGCCTTTTTTTTGGGGCATTTCAGCAGATCTGGCAGCGAGGTCACCGGGGTGCTTCACCATGTCGAACATAAACCGGCTTCAAGCTCTTCATACAGTGCCAGTGTGCTGGCACCCCCCAAAGATGGCTGGCAGTGACAGAGAAGGGGGGCTGGTAAGGGTGTTTTTTGTTTGTTTATTTTCAGTCTTGGCTCACTGTTGCAGCTTTGCATTTATGTATGTATGTTTATGCATAAGAAAATTCAAATAAAAAGATTTTGAATATAAACATTAGATTGAGGGTGGAATTCAAAAGACAGACTGACAGAAGCCCCTAAAGCCTGACAAAAAGATCTCAAAACATGAAAAATGAACCGGGGTCTCCTATCGGATACTATGTCCATAGGTATGCCAGACGGAATACCTGGTTAACTGTGAGATCAGCAGCTTCTTGGGCAGAGGGTGACTTTGGTAGAGCTAAACAATGAGCAGCCTTGGAGAACTGATCCACAACAATACAGATGGCCGTGTTACCTTGGGAAGGTGGTTATCCAGGGATGAAATCTAGACCGATGTGGGACCAGGGATGACTCGGACCAGGTAAAAGTTGTAGAAGACCAGCTGGAGGATGATGAGAAGCCTTATTACGTGCACATACTGTAGATGCAAAGATGAACATCTGAGTATCACTTTCCATGGATGGCCATCAGAAGCTCCTCTGGAGGAGAACTGGATGGAAGACTCAAGTCCCAGAGAAAATCGTTGACCACAGCCTGGAAGATACAGTCATGTGAACACATTAGGACACCCTGGGTAATCTGGGTATTTTGTAAAATATTTTTTTACATGGATATTTAATCCCAATGACAACAATACTGAGAGATTAAAGTGATATAACTCAACAATTCAAACTGAAGAAAACACATTCCAAGATATTCTGTAAATTTAATTCTACATAAGGTATATTCTAACTGAGGAAAAAGTTAGGACACCCTACCCCCTAGTAGTGAGTGTCGCCCCCTTTGGCTGAAATAACTGCAGTGAGATGCTTCTTATAGCCTCTACCAGTCTCTAAAGTCTGTATGAGGAAAGTTTTCCCTACTCCTCAATGCAGAATTCCTTCAGCTGTGAGATGTTTGCTGGGTTTCTTGCATGTCCAGCCCGTTTCCAGTCACCTCAGACCATCTCAATGGGATTAAGATCTGGGCTGTGACTGGGCCAGTCCAGGACTCTCCATTTCCAGCCAGTCTTTGGTTGATTCACTGGTATGTTCTGGGTCATTGTCATGTTGCATGGTTCAGTTCCGCTTCAGCTTTAATGCTCTCACATGTTTCTCAAGAACCCTCTGATACACAACAGAATTCATGTTGGATTCTGTGATGGTGAGCTGGCCAGGTCCTGCTGCAGCAGAGCAGCCCCAAACCATCACACTTCCACCTTCATGGGTCACAGCTGGTATGAGATTCTTTTCCTGGAAGGCTGTCTTTGGTTTACCCCAAACATGTCCTCTGTTCCGGTGTGCAAACGGTTCAGTTTTGGACTAATCTGTCCAAAGAACGTTATTCCAGAAGTTCTGGTCTTTGTCAACATTCTCTCTGGCAAACTTCAGTCTGGCCTTGATGTTTCTCCTAGAGGCCGACGGTTTCTTCCTTGCACACCTTTCATGGAAGTTACACTTGTGCAGTACTTTCTAATTGCAGAGGCATGCACGTTCACATCAACAGTAGTCAGAGTCTGCTGTAGGTCCCATGATGACATTTTAGGGTTTTTGGTGACCTCTTTTAGCATGTTGCGGTCTTCTCTTGGGGTGGACTTGTTGGGACGACCATTCCTGGGCATGTTGGCAGTTGTTTTAAAAGCCCTCCACTTGTAGACCATTTTCCAAACAGTGGAATGACTGATTTAAAAATATTTTGAAAGCTTTTTAAATCCCTTACTAGACTTGTAGGCTGCTATAATCTTTTTTTCTGAGGGCATCAGGGAGCTCTTTTGTCTCAACATGGTGCTCACTCCCACTTCAACAGTAAGGAACACATCAAAATAAATGTCTGAGGCTTAAATAAGGCAAGCCTCATTCAAAATGCTGAGTAATGATCTACTAATCATATGCAGGTGTGATCCACCTGCGTGTGATTTGAGCCATTTTAAGTGGCAATAAATGTGAGGGTGTCCGAACTTTTTCCTCAGTTAGAATATACTTTTTGTAGAATTAAATTTACAGAATATCTTGGAAAGTGTTTTCTTCAGTTTGAATTGTTGAGTTATATCACTTTAATCTCTCAGTATTGTTGTCATTGAGATTAAATATCCACGTATAAGAAAATGTTACAAACCTCTCAGATTTGCACAGGGTGACCTAATTTTTTCACATGACTATAGGTCTCCATCCCTTCTCTCTCTGGATGTGACAAATTGTAAAGGCGAGACAAGGGCAATGGGGCCCCAGGCAGCAGGTCAAAAGATCAATCATAAGGTCTGTGAGGAGGTAAGGACAAGGCACGGTCTTTACTTAAAACTGCAGTTAGACAATGGTATGGTTCTTGTACACCCATAAGGTCTTTAGACTCAGGAACTCTTTCAACCGGATGGTTAGCTCCTTCTACTGGCACAGGGTGTAGGCACAAAGCATGACACAAAGGACTCCAACTCACAATGTTTCACGTCACCCAATTCAGATAAGGGTTATGTTTCTGTAACTAGGCATGACCAAGCAGTAGCGGTGTCAACAAGACTTTTAACTGGACTGTTTTGTAACAATTACCAGATATAACTAATTCTAAGGGTTCTGTTTGGGGCCAGTAGTAGTCTACCATCTAATGCACTTGCAGTCACAGCGAAATCCACAGGCTCTAGTTATGACCCAGCCTGGGTGGCCAGGTTGATATCTATGAAACTGTCCTTCGCTCCAAAATCAATCAGAGCCAAGTCTGAGTGCCTTTACTGAGCGTGGTGGCAATCTGAAAACGGGGTGGAGGTGCAGGTGTGGGTTACACAGAAACAGACAGACACATGACAAGATGTTGGAGATCTTCTACCAGTCTGTCTGCCGGGGGTTGGGGTGAGGGTGGGGTTAATCAGGATGGACAGACTGATCCATAAGGTTCAGGAAAAAACAAATGTCGGGATTCAGTCTTATAATCACTCTTATAATTTACAACATCATCACTAAAAACAGTCATAACACTCGGTTCTTATTTACTACAGTTGACAGACTAACAAACCCTCCTGTGTCAGTGGAAACTGAACTTCAGTCCACCAGGACCTGCAACCACTTTGACACATTCTTCACAGACAAAATCCAAAATATTAGACAAGCAGTTGGTACGTCAGCAGCAGGTTCAGGATGTTAACTGGGTCCACCGAAAACCGGTTTAAACACCATGACACAGTTTCACTCCGTTACCAGCAAAGACCTGGAGGACAGCTGACATATACTGAACTCCTCCTCTTGATGTTCAGACGTCCTGCCAACAGGTTTGTTCAAAAAGGTCTCAAAGATGTTGGAGTCAGACCTGCTACAGATCCTGAACCTGTCCTTGATGTCAGGTGTTTCCAGAACCACTAAAACAGCTTAAACCTCTGCTGAAAAAGGACAAGCTTGACAAAACACAAATAGACAACTACAGACCGATCTCAAATCTCCCATTTTTAAGTAAGATAATTAAAGAAGCAGTTTTTCAACAGTTAAATTACTTTTTAACACAAAATAACAGTCCTTCCAGTCAGGCTTTAGACAGAACCACAGCACCGAGACGGTTCTGACCAAAGTGTTTAATGACATTTGTCTGAATACAGACGGTGGAAACATGTCAGTCTTAGTTTTACTGGATCTCAGTGCTGCGTTTGATACAGTTGACCCCAATATATTACTGAAACCACTGGAGAACTGGGCAGGTCTTTACAGAATAGTACTAAACTGGTTCAAAATGTACTTAGAGAACAGGAAGTTCTTTGTGTCAATAGGTAACTTTACATCTGAGCGGATAAGAATCACATGTGGAGTTCCCCAAGGTTCCATCCTGGGACATCTTCTGTTTAACATCTACATGCTCCCATTGGCACAGATTACAAAGAACAACAAAATAAACTACCACAGCTATGCAGATGACACGCAGATATATATTACAATGTCACCAGGAGACCGAGGACCTCTACCGGCTCTTGGTAAATGCATTGAGGAGATTCATGACTGGATACTAAACAAAACCAAAACTGAGGTAATTGTCTTTGGAGCCAAAGAGAAACAATCACAGGTCACCACAGAGCTTCAATCTATACACCTGAAAACCACCAACCAGGCCAGAAATCTGGGTGTAGTGACGGACTCAGACCTGGAAAAACTAGTCCCTGCATTCATCTTCAGGAGGTTTGATGATTGCACCAGCATCTTTACAGGTCCACCTAAAACATCAGTTAGACAACTGCAGCTCATCCAGAACTCTGCTGCTCCAGTCCTCACTAAGACCAAAAAACTGGACCACATCAGTCCAGCTCTGAGGTCTTTACACTGGCTGCCTGTCCGTCAGAGGACAGACTTTGAAGTTCTGGTGCTGGTCTGAATGGTCCAGGACCAAAATACATCAGTGTATAATATATAACATAATTTTAATATCAATACATTATCTATCTATCTATCTATCTATCTATCTATCTATCTATCTATCTATCTATCTATCTATCTATCTATCTATCTATCTATCTATCTATCTATCTATCTATCTATCTATCTATCTATCTATCTATCTATCTATCTATCTATCTATCTATCTATCTATCTATCTATCTATCTATCTATCTATCTATCTATCTATCTATCTATCTATCTATCTATCTATCTACATAAAGACAAAAGCAATGAGAATAGACGAAAGAGAAATTAAACTAAAATCTGTATGAATATGCGTAGGTCTACAGCAGCAGATCCAGGATGAAGCTGTGTTGAAGACCAGCTGGTCTAGTCTGGTCCTGCAGCTGCAGCTGTGACTACTGGTCCTGACACACTAAAGTTTACACCAACTAGATGTTTTACTAAACAAGTTTGGTTTTAAAGGTGGAGGTGGTGTCAGCCTCCTTCCCCCAAACTGGAAGTTGGTTCCATAGTGATGGTTCCTGGTAGCAGAAGACCCGTCCTCCAGACCTATATCTGGATCTACAAGTAAACCTGCATTCTGAGAACGGAGAACTCTGTTAGGAACATGAGGAACCATCAGGTCTTGGAAATATCGCGGCGCTAGGCCATTTTGGACTTTATACACAAGTAATAAAATGTTGAATTGGATTCTAAATTTTCTGGGGAGCCAATGGAGGGAAGTGAACACTGGAGAGACGTGGTCTCTCTTGTTGGTTCCTGTCAGCACTCGCGCTGCTGCATTTTGGATCAGCTGGAGGCTGTTCAGAGAATTACTTGGACATCCAGCCAACAACACGTTACAGTAATCTAGTCTAGAAGATACGAACGCATGAATTAGTTTTCCAGCATCACTCTGCGAGAGGATGCTCCTGATCTTTGAGATATTACGGAGGTGGAAAAACGCAGTTTTACAAACCTGATTAATCTGCTGTTTAAATGACAAATCCTGATCAAAATAACACCAAGGATTCTCACAGTTTTACAGGAGGTCATCGCAAGACCATCTAATCCCTTCCTAAGCTGTTTGGGACCACAAACAACAACCTCTGTTTTATCAGAATTTAGTAGCAAAACATTTCTGGACATCCAGTCCTTGATGTCCTTAATACACATCTGAAGTTTGTCTAATGGTTCTGTTTCATTTGGCTTCATAGACAGATACAGCTGCGTATCATCAGCATAACAATGAAAATTAATGCCGTGGTTCCGGATAATACTTCCCAAGGGCTGCATGTATAAACTGAACAAGATTGGCCCTAGAACTGAACCCTGCGGGACACCATAACAGACCCTTGTCTGTACGGAAGAAACTTCATGAACATGAACAAACTGGAATCTATCAGACAGATATGATTTAAACCAATCTAGAGCTGTCCCTTTAATCCCAACAACATACTCTAGTCTCTGCAGTAAAATGCTGTGATCTATAGTATCAAAAGCAGCGCTGAGGTCCAGCAGAACCAGTATGGACACTAACCCATCATCTGAGTCCATAAGAAGGTCATTGGAGACTCGAACCAGTGCTGTTTCTGTGCTAAGATGCATCTGAACCCTGACTGAAGAACTTCAAATAGATCATTTCTATACAAATGGTCACACAGCTGCTGCAACGACCTTTTCCAGAATTTTAGAGATAAATGGAAGGTTGAAAATTGGTCGATAATTATTAAAATGTCTGGGTCAAGAGAGGGTTTTTGAGTAATAGTATGATTACTGCAACTTTAAAAGCTTGTGGCACATATCCTAAGACTAGGGACAAGTTGATCTGGTCCAGTATTGTTGCACCAATAAGAGAGAAAACATTTTTGAGAAATCGAGTTGGGATTATTTAGATCTATTGACGACTGAGGTCAGGTCAGGGAGGTCTACAGGAACCAACCAGTCTAGAGTCAGGTGAGGGAGGTCTACAGGAATTGAGTAGTCTACAGTCAGGTCAGGGAGATTCTACAGGATCAAAACAGTCTAGACGAGGACCAGATCGAGTGTATGATTATGGCAATGCGTCGGTTTGTTTGTAACTTTTTGTAAAATCCCCATCGATTCTAGAAGAGAATCAAAAGCCAACTTAAGACTGTCGTTGTCAACATCCATATGAATGTTAAAGTCGCCCACTATGATGACTTTATCTGTACTGATCAATAAACTAGATCAGAAATCTGAGAACTCAGACAGAAACTCCAGACCAGCACCAGCAGGAGGCCGGTAAACTACCACTAACAAAACTGGCTTCTCTGATTTCCAGCTCGGCAGTTTTAGACTAATTTTGTATGTATACCTGTATTTGTCCTCCCCATGAGCTTGAAGGCACGCACCTGACTGGGTGCTGGCTGGGCTCAGCCCGAAACGTGATGTAAGCTTGGCTTCCAGTAGGCTCACCACCTGAAGGAAGGATCATGAAGGGCCAGTGCAATGTGGTTTGGTTAGTGGTCGTGGCAGGGTGCCTGGGAGGTTGAGAGGTAACGGCTGAAGATAGTCAGGCTCACGTCCACGCATGGCTCGGGCTCTGGAAAACAGCTCCTTGATTGGGATGAACGGCCTCCCCAATCTGAACCTGAGCAGTGCTCAGCTAATGGACTTCTGTGGAAGTCAGAGTCCATAACAAACAACATGTTGAGCATAAGCCAAATCCATGATGTTTCAGGAGCAAAAGAAGACAAAGAGAGCTGAATGAGGACCAATCAAGGCTCCAACAAAGAGAAGGCTGAGTCTAAACCACGGTTCCTTTCCATTAGTTTAGCCAATTATATTGTAATCATTTATCTCACATTTGCATTTTGTCAATAGAAAACCTCTATGCACATTCTTCACATTTAGTTTTTCTGGGAGGTTGTCAGCTGAACGTAAAGGTCAGTATGTAAGCTTACCTTGAATCTCCAATACGGAAGTCTTTATTTCTAACTAAGTATCTTCTGTCTCAAATCAATGAGCACGCAGGTTTCAACAACCCAACAATGACCATCAGTGCACATGGCACCAGGACACCCTAGGCCAGAGGTGTTGATCGACTGTTATCGTTTCATCTGATCTTCGGTCATGTTTTGGACACTCAGGTAAAGAGAGAGGCTGAGCTGTCAACTGATCACCGCTTGGTGGTGAGTTGGATACGGTGGTGGAGGAGGAAGCAGGACAGACCAGGCAGACCCAAAAGTATTGAGAGGGTCTGTTGGGAATGTCATGCCGAGCCCTCTGTCGGAAAGGTCTGGAACTCCCACCTCTGGGAGAATTTCTCATATCTTCTGAGGGAGTCTGGGGACATTAGGTCCTAGCTGACCATGTTCTCTGCCTCCATTGTTAATGCGGCAGCTCCAAGTTATGAATGCAATGTCTGCTGTCAGGTTGAAGGAGGTGTCCTATCAGGGCATGTTGACCTGTAAGATGTCTGACGTAGTTGACAGGTACCGGCAGGCCAAGCAAGCCGCAGCTTGGGCGGTCCTGGAGGCAAAAACTCGTGTCTGGGAAGAGTTTGGTGAGGCCACAGAGGACTATCATTGGCCTTGACAAAATTCTGGCAAACCATCCGGTGCCTCCGAAAGGGGAAGCAGTACTCTGCCAACACTGTTTACAGTGCGAGTAGCGGGCTGCTAATCTCGCCTGAGGACATTGTCATACGGTGGTCCCTCTTTTTAAAAAGAGGGACCAGAGAGTGTGTTGCAACTATAGAGGCATCACACTTCTCAGCCTTTCTGGGAAGGTCTATGCCAGGGTCCTGGAGAGGAGAATTCAGCCGATAGTCGAACCTCGGATTCAATGCGGTTTTCGTCCTGGTTGTGGAACACTGGACCAGCTCTCTACCCTCCACAGGGTGCTTGAGCGCTTATAGGAGTATGCCCAACCAGTGCACATGTGCTTTGTGGATCTGGAGAAGGCATTCAACCGTGTCCCTTGTGACATTCTGTGGGGGTTCCTCCATGAGTACAGGGTCCGGGGCCCTCTGCAAAGGGCTGTTCGGTCTCTGTACGACCGGAGCAGGAGCTTGGTTCGCATTGGCTGGCAATAAGTCATTCGCACCTCTGCTGCAGTCTCTGCCCCCCCTCCATGCAGCAACCTGGCTCCTTCTCCCTCCCCCAGCCCACCTGCATCTCTAACTGACAGCCCTCACTCACCTCACAGCCCCCTTCCACTGCACAGACCCCATCCACTCCGGAGTTCCTGCACTTCAGATACTAACACCGACTCACTCACAGACCCCCCCCTCCCTACCAACCAGTCACGGCCTCATCTTCACCTCCAGCCAGGTACAGAGAGTTCTCCAGACTGAAGAGGAATATAGCCCGTGTGCCAGACAACATCAGCCCAAGGGTCCTCAGGGTGTGTGCTGGGCAGCTTGTGGAGGTCCTCTAGCACCTTCTTTAACCTCTCCCTGAGGTTAAAGAAGGTGACTGATGTCTGGAACAGCTCCTGCATTGTCCTAGTACCAAAGAATGGACATCCCAGCACTCTCAGTGACAACAGACTTGTGGTGCTCACGTCACACGTCATGAAGACACTCGAGAGACTTGTTCCCCATCACCTGAGGTCACTGCTCTCTGCCTTCGTGGACCCCATTGAGTTTGTATACTGTCAGCACATCGGTGTGGAAGACGCCATCATCTTCTTCACTCATAGGAAACTGTCTCACGTTGAGGGGGCAGGGAGCTCTGGGAGTCACTTTCTTTGACTTCTCCAATGCCTTCAACAGCATCCATCGCAGCCTCCTGACAGACAAGCTGCTGGATATGCAGCTCCACCTGGGGTGGACAGCTGCGTATCTGAGACTCAGAGACTCTGAGACCGGGGTCCCTCAAGGATCTCTTCTGTCTCCGTTCCTCTTTACCCTTGACACCTCTGACTTCCGGTTTGATTCTGGATCCTTCTGATGATTACTAACGATGATGAGGAAGAGTACAGAAGACTAGTGGAGAGCTTTGCTGTGTGGTGCACATCAGCAAGACTAAGGAGGTGGTGGTGGACTTCAGGAATGTATGGTTTGCAGGTTTACTGGTAACTCTTAATATAATTAATTAAGAAAGTTCCAGGAAAATGTAATGTCCTGACTGCAAACAAATGCATGACTTTAACAACATTAACACAGTTAACAGTACCAGTTGTGTTGCAGTCTGGCTTTGGAAGGTTGTGACAAAGTGGTAATATGTAATGTTTTAGAAATGGGCCCAGAAATGTGTCGTTTGTAAATGTGACTTCTAATCTGACATGTAAGCTGATAGTCATACGACAGGTTCAAAGCTATACAAGCAGAAATATATCCAGTAATTATGGAGGAGACCCCAAGGGTCTTCATTAATACTCTGGAAAGACCATGGAAAGCCGGCGCAGCGGTGTCAGTAAAAGTTATGACAACAAAGAGAAAAAGAGAGAGACAGAAAGATGATAAAAGATTAACATTTTAGTACGTAACACACACGCACACAGCAAATTGAGCAGTGGTGAGTCAGAGTCCTGTGAGTCACAGGAGAAATCAGAAATGTCAGGCAGAAAAAGAGTTCTTACAACAAGTAGACACACACAAGCCTTCGGTGTCTGATGTGAATGAAGACAGCTCCTCTCGAGAATCTGACCTTGTAAACGGTTAAGAAGAGGACTTTGACGTACATAAACCTGTGAGCAACCAGCCCTCCTGAGTCATAAACATTTATCTGTTTTTCCAAATATGCTTCTTTCTTTTTCACGGTGCCCCTGTGATGTTTTTCTGCATCACTGTGACAACGCAGATTTGTCCTTGTCAGCAGGTGCAGGGTGTCCTGCTCCTTTATTAGGGGGCTTATGACAAAGTTAATTAAACAGGACAGCAGCGCCCTCCAGAGGAGAGTTTATTATTCACTTCTGCAGCAGGGTACAACACCGATCACCTCACCACATTTATTTGATTGTTTTAGTCACTGTGCAAATTAAAATGACACATGTATAGTTTCAATAAAATAGCTTTATTTGAGTGAAGTATGTGACATTCATTCATTCTTTTTCCATACCCTCATCAGTCCTGATTCAGGGTCGGGGAGGGTGCTGGAGCTTATCCCAACTGGGAAGGAAACGGGAAAAACTCTGGAAAGAAGTCTGGTCCACCACAAGGCCACACAGAGACACACATTCATTTTAACTCAATTTTTATTTATATAGTGTCAATTACAGTACAAATGTTGTTAAAAAAAAAAAGCACTTTCAAGTCACACTGATTAGTGTGATTTGAAGCTGGATTGAAGAGCAACCAATAAACTAATCAGAGGACTTCAGGTTGGTGATGTACGACTTCATTAGCAGGTCAGTGTAGAAGGTATGTGACCATGTGATCTAAAAAGTGAATTAAACAATGTGAAACATGAGCTGTATCATTCTCTCGATCAGTCCAAACCCAGACGTTTCCTCTCCAGTCCATGTATGTCTTGTTCCAGTAGGCCATCTCTCACCAGTGTTCCTTGGTTCCCCAACAACTGACGCCTGACTCGATAATCTGGATGACATCCGAGTCAGGGTAGCATTTCTATTTCTATTTTACCTGAGGTATGTGACCTGAGGCTCCCCCCGACCCAGACCCAGACTGAAACAGCACAGGCAGGATTCAAGCCTGGGCCGGCTGCACTAAAGACTAGAACCAGGCTGCCTCAAATCCATGTTTCTGTCATCCAAAAAGGACTTGTTGATGTTCAGATCAGGGCTCTAAGGGGGGATTCGATTCAATTCAATTCAGTTCAGTTCGGTTCGGTTCGGTTCAATTTAATTTAATTTAATTTAATTTAATTTAATTTAATTTAATTTAATTTAATTTAATTTAATTTAATTTAATTTAATTTAATTTAATTTAATTTAATTTAATTTAATTTAATTTAATTTAATTTAATTTAATTCAACTCAGTTCAGTTCACTTCACTTCAAATGTGTGTGTGTTAATACCAGATGATAAAGTATATGCGCATATTGGCTGCGTCTTTGGGTCAAAGTTTGCGTTTGGCGTCAATCGTATTCGTCCCTGATGGTTTTGCATAAGTATCCGCCCTGTTCGCATCGAGGACGCCGCTGTTCCTGAGCCCAGCCCCTCCGTTTGCAGAAATGCAGCCCAGACACTTCACTGCTGCCTGCAGAGACTCATTGCTGTGGCATGGTTTTGCTCCTCTGTGAGCTGTTAAATGTAATGTAACATCATTTAAGGCTCTCCTGCCTTTCAGCAAACAAACAAACCTGCTGCTGCAGCCTGATAGTTCAGATTTGAACCAAACAACTAGAATATTTGCATGTTTTTACATTTAGTTCTCACTATTTCCTTCAAGAAAGTTATGATATTGTGTTAGGGGTTTACTTGGTTGTCTTGTTGTCAAGCTTTTTTGAAAGGTTTTGGATACATTTTCATGATGATTTAACAGTGGGGCATGGTGCAGTTTGTAGGCATATAACTGTCCATGTCTTGGTGGGGATTCATCGTACTTTAATCCAGCTCCTATTTTCTGAAGTTGCGTTTGAGTTTTCTCACACAGTGCCGTTAACAGGCGAAGGAGGTTCCACAGGTCATTTTCGTTACCTAACTTTTTAACATGTGTTATGCTTTTTCATGTAGCGTTGTTTTGATTCTACATCCGTTATTGCTGCACAGTCTGTGATGCAGACTTCACTCTGGTATGACCTGCGGTGCAGCGGTCGGCAGCAGTGGGCTGATTCCCACCAGGGCAGAGTGCTCACCTCTCAGTACTCACTCATGTCCTCCTTTCATTTATGCTGATTTATGTCTTTGTTCTTTCTATTAAAAATCATTCACTTTCATGGAATGAAGATGGCCATTAAGGTTGAGTAGTTTCTGTTTGAATTTTGGCATAACTGATGATGATTTCACCCGTAGCAGCAGGAAACACACTTTCTCACATGCTCGCAGCGCTCCTCCTTTACGGATGCTGCCCGTCTGTCATGTGTCTGTCTGCTGGAGTCTGAAAAGTCAAACACATGATATTCTCATTAGTCCTGCTGCATCATCGTCATTGTTACAAGACTAACCGTTTTATGTGCATGTTATCTCACTTTCTTTATGGCAATGTATGTGAAAATGGCTTAAACATTATAATCCTTGCTCTCCCTTTTGCTCCTGCATGACATCCTCTTCATTTCCAACAGGATTTGGGATCTTATTTTAGATTTGAAAAGTTTAGTCGGTCTCTGTTGTTTAATTCACTCCAATTCAATGTTATTTGCATAGTCTCTATTACAGCACAAGTTGTCTCCAGGATGTTTCCAGACCAGAACACGACCCCGATCAGTTATTACATAAACAACGGCAGTTTAAAACTCCCCTTTAAGAGAGAAGAAACCTGGACCAGGACCTGGATCATGAGGGGCAAGAAACCTGGATCAGGACCTGGATCATGAGGGAGAAGAAACCTGGACCAGGACCTGGATCATGAGGGGCAAGAAACCTGGATCAGGACCTGGATCATGAGGGAGAAGAAACCTGGACCAGGACCTGGATCATGAGGGGGAAGAAACCTGGACCAGGACCTGAATCATGAGGGGGAAGAAACCTGGATCAGGACCTGGATCATGAGGGAGAAGAAACCTGGACCAGGACCTGGATCATGAGGGGGAAGAAACCTGGATCAGGACCTGGATCATGAGGGGGAAGAAACCTGGACCAGGACCTGGATCATGAGGGGGAAGAAACCTGGACCAGGACCTGGATCATAAGGGGGAAGAAACCTGGATCAGGACCTGGATCATGAGGGGGAAGAAACCTGGACCAGGACCTGGATCATGAGGGGGAAGAAACCTGGACCAGGACCTGGATCATAAGGGGGAAGAAACCTGGATCAGGACCTGGATCATGAGGGGGAAGAAACCTGGACCAGGACCTGGATCATAAGGGGGAAGAAACCTGGATCAGGACCTGGATCATGAGGGGGAAGAAACCTGGACCAGGACCTGGATCATGAGGGGGAAGAGACCTGGACCAGGACCTGGATCATAAGGGGGGACCTTAAACCAAACAGCAAAGAAAAGTTGGTACTGTGATGGTCAGAGGGTGAGACTGAAGGACGCGCTGGCCTGCCAACATATACAGAGGAGAAAAAGAGGGGCAGAAGCACAATAATGCTTTTGAGATAATTCTAATCAATAACTGGATTGATCTTAAGAAAGGACAGAGAAGAAGAGGAGAGACAAAGGAGGGAAAAATTAGATATGTTCTATAATCATAAAGTATAGCAAATGTCCTGAATTACCAGCCAAGTCTCTTTAACTTCACAGCATCCAAACCAGTGATGAAAATGCTTCAAAATCAGTGTAAAAAAGATAAACTCAGTAGAAAATATAATGAACAAAGAACGACACAAGGACCTGAACTACTGCGACTGGCTGCCACTCATTTGGTGTCATTCGGAGGTCAATAACGGTGCAGACCAACGCCTCATCTGCGCCTTGGGAAAACAGACAATCACATGAACGTCCCAGGCAACGATGCAGCCTTCATTTCAGGGACATACCTGTTAAAATACAGTGTGTAGCTTACTCGCAATGTCTTTTTTCCTTTTTTTCAGTGGAGAGTCTTTGTTGTGAACATCCCTCGAGATTTGAGGCTATGGAAAGATGACAAACATCACCGCTCATGTCATCTACAAATCGAGCCAAATCAGTTTATAAAATTAATTATAATCTATACACAAAGCTGACACAGAGAAACCCTATCCACTGGACATCTCAAAGCTAATCATAGTTTTCTCCAGCATTATGACAAACATACCCTTCACGACATCAGCTCGCTGAACGGTCATCTTTGCCCAACTCTTGTTTTGATTGTCCACTCGGGACACGTGTTTGGCTCACAGCTTTGAAAAGGCTGCAGTTGATTTTGTTTGTGTGAACTTAAGTTATTTGGAAGCAGAATGGATTAAACCTCTGTGGCATAACTAGTTCATGATGCATCCGTAAATGACTATTCCTTTGCAAGCTTGAGCATCGCATGAAACAGCCTTTTGTTGTGCAGCAAAAGCCGCTGGATCTAGTGTGTCAAGATTTAGTGTAAAGACAGAATTTCATGTGAGAAACGGTTTTGCTGATAAACTGACGTCACAGCAGTGTCTCTGTCCTTTCTGTCAGGGTTATAAAGTAGACAATTCAAAGCTGTTCCACTTGAATTAAGTCCAAGCCCCAAGCGGTAAAACAAACTGTTTCCGCCTCCTCGGCTCAATGAAAAGCAATATTGACAGTACCGAGCAACATTTCCAGGCACCCTTATCTTGTTGACTTACTAAAGTTTAAATTACCATTCAGATTTATTTTTCTCTTTATTAGGGTAAAAACAGAAAACACAGCAGAAGACCCACATATCAGTTAATGAATTAATGATATATATATATATATATATATATATATATATATATATATATATATATATATATATATATATATATATATATATATATATATATATATATATATATATATATATATATAATCTACATACATACATGAGATTGTATGCATTTAGTGATTTTAACTTGCAACAATATGCAGAATGACCTCATTTGCAAGGACGTTGTCTTCTACAGATCTTTATTATGATATCAATTAGGAATCAGCTGTCCACGCCTAAAACACCCAGGTCTCTGTGTTTTCAGTTTGCGTCTTAATGAGACTGTTACATTAATATATGATGATGTCATTAAAAGTTTGATAAAACAATGAGATTTTTGTACGTTAGAAATCAGCAGTAGAGGGTAATAAAGGCAATCAGTATAAATATGTGAGACAGTGTCGGTAATGACATAAGCTATGAACAGCTTCAATTCAACGACGTGCGCCCGGTCTCCATCCCCCCGCCCGGTCTCCATCCCCACCGCCTCCCCCCACCCTTCAGCATTGCCAAGGCAACAGACCTTTGCACCGGGGATGTTAAGCATCCGTCTCCCTCCATCCCCATCCTCGTCTCGTGACGCAGTAGTGACGTGTCGTCCGTTATTCTTGTAATATGTGGCTTTGCGCTAAGATGACGCTGTAAAACAGGCTGTAAGTGCATTTCTCCTGCCATCATATTGTCCGTATGGTCAGGTGATTGGAGCTCGTTAGGCAGATCCACCACACGCACACGCACACGCACACACATCTGTGACGTCCGGAGGGAGGAGGAACGCGGATGTGAGTCCAGTCTTGACTTCCTCGACGCACCAAAGCGGAGCTCAACGCAGTAAGTACTTAACTCCGCGACGTGTCTCGTGCTTGGTCATCTGGGTAGGTTCCAGCGGGCTCATATAAACGTGGTCATGTGTAACACGCAGACTAAACATTTGCCGTCTTGTTGATGACAGGTGACAGGTGTTCGCAGCGGTCACGTGTCCTGTCGTCGTCTCTCGTCTCTCTGACTTGAAAGAACTTGCGGAACGAAAACGGACTTTACCGAGGTGGTATGTTAGACTTTTACCTGTCAGGAGAACTTGTTGTCTCTTCGTCTCCGCGCGTGCTCTTCCACGTCGGTGGCGACGCTTCCTGCTGTGTCCAGACATGACGACTCTTCGGCGCGCTTTTCAGCTTACAGACACTTAAAGTTTAGTCTCGGCTACAGCAAGTTTGTGTTCTGTCAACTACTTGTAACCCTGTATTTGTGCAGTTCCATTTCAACGGTATTTCACGGGGAAGTAAAAAGAGAACAGAGGCGAGTCAATGGTGGCCTGAGGCTTATCTCACCTCCACCAGCAGGAAGATGAAGTCAACAGCTTGTCGAGCTGCCATGTAAAAGAGAGAATAGGAAAGGAAAACAGCGAGTGCAACATGATGCTGGCATCACCCTGATGTGGGCTGCCTGCTGCCTCTGAGCCAAGTTCAAATTGAGAGGAATTTAAATAATATTACAGGTATTTTCTCAACGAAGGGCAGTCCGACAGGCGTTTGTGCAGCAGAGGGTTCAGCAGTCTTCCTGCATGTTGGGAGCCCTCGTGATTGGGACTGACGTGAGACGTCCCAGCGGTCTCGCCGCTCTGTGTGGAAGGACGTCAATGTGCCTCATGTATGCTTTTTAAGAAGTCGAAAATCGGATCATTCCCGTTCATGTAGTATGTTGGGTCTCATGAAGCAAATGTGTCATTATAATATGTCCACGTGTGTCATGCTGACGCGACAACGTATGAGTAGTAATGTGAATGTGGGTTAGTACTGTAAGGCTCATGGCTCTAACTAGTGTTTAAGGAGCATCTTGTAGTATTTCTGACATGATCGGGAGAGTTAAGTGGGTTTTGAGGTCCACACGGATCCCACGTTTCTTTAAAGGACAAAAATGGAGTCACCACTTAGCTGATGCAGGATTAATTGTGGCGGACCGTCATTTTATTGGAGGGGACAAGAGCTCCATCACATGACACCCTGTGCTCCTCGGTCTGCGACAGCTTCCCGCTCAACTCACTTGTGACTTTGTCCGTCTCTCAGGTCATGGAGGATTCACCCCCCCGCCGTGGCGGCTCTGTGTTCGTTGGGCTGGTGGGAGCATCGCAGGTTCTGGGTCTGCTCTCGGTCGTGCTGACTGGTGTGTGGATGGGTCACTTTCAAGGAGGCTTTGCATGGGACGGCTCGGCCCAGGAGTTCAACCTGCACCCTCTGTGCATGGTGCTGGGCCTGATCTTCCTCCAAGGTGATGGTAAGTGCACACAGACTGAGCCACGCTGCCCGAGAAGACAGGGAACCTCAACATCTACTCTAAGATGGAAGTAAATCGGATTCCATTAGACGTACGGGAAACGTATTTGTATTTCTGTGACAAATGCACGCCTACCTCCACAAAGCCTTCCAGATGTCCTTTGAGCAAGCAGTGTCTCCGTCAACATGATGGGATGTTTGTGGAGGGGTCACTATAGTTACGCTGTTGTCATGGCGAAGGTGTTTGATCAGATGTGGGGGTGGGTGGTACCAGCGGAAGGTCCGACTTAGGACAGATGATGCATGAAAGGCGCTCTAAATGACACCAGGTTGGGATGAAGGGATCTCAGGCTCTCGCCAGCTCTACTACTTTAGAGACAACTGGGTCTATGCTTGTAATGATGTCACTTAGGCACCGTTTTTAGTTTCAGACTGTCAACGTACGATTTGATGCTTCCCACATTTATTGATGCTCGATCGGGCGCTGTTGATTTGGTAAAAGAGTAACACATCAGGACTCAGTCCTTCTGTTTCAGCATGATTTGATCCGGGTCATGATCTTGGACACAATCGGAAACTCGGAACATGTCCTGTTTTCAGTGTGGTTACCACGGCGACCTGGCCAGGTTAAAAAGGCCGCCCCCTCCTGTCCCCCATCCCGACGCTTTAGACTCACTAACCTCACTGTGTTAAACAGCGTTGAAGACGTATCTGTAGAAAATTAGAGGGTGCTAGTTAGTTAGTTTCCCAAATCCTTCTGCCCTGCCTCGTGAGCTTAGCCGGGACCTCGGAGTGGCACGTCAACATTCGGGATCATGTCAGTTCAACCAGACTGGCAGAGAGGGAAAGGGGACTCGCTTTGGAGGCGGTTCCCTTTTTGGGGAACCTCACCCAAGTTTATTGAGTGGGTCATGGGGCTTCGTTTGATCTTCTCTAGTTGGAGCATCAGAAATCCAGAGCTCCCAGGTGCCTTTCAATGCAGCATCACTGTGGAATAATATAAGGAAGCGGGAAATCAAATAAATTCCAGTATTTGTCATATTGATCCTCACAGCCACTGTCTCTGGCCTGAGTCTACAAACCTGTGGTCTGTATGATGGCTTTTTAAAAAAATGTACGTCTTTAAACTTTACTAGTGTTGAGAAAATCAAAGCTTGTCTGAATGCGTTTCAATTCCTTCACACAAAACTCCAGCTTCCCAGTTGCTTTTCTAGCTCCACATAACTACACGTGTCCTACGTCATAAACCTTTACTTCCCCACGAGTCCCTGAACCGCTGGCCCAAATCCCTCCCTGAAGCTGATCTGGAATCAGCGCTGCAGTAACTCATCCACTCCTCCTCTATAGGAGCAGAGCGGACCTAAGGAATTGATTAGGAGATGGAGGAGTGAGGAGACCAACCAAGCTGTCAGTAAGAGAAATATAAATACAAGGAAGGCCCCACCCCATGAGAAGGAATGAATGAATTCACAAGGTCTTAATGAAATGCTTTGGTCAATAAAAGCACAAAGATAGTTACAATGCTCCGCTTCAAACCGCTGTTTTAGACGGTGGAGTTGGTCACTCTTCTCCACTCCTCGCTCCTCTGCACATTCCGCAGAAGTCACATTTTAGAGGTGCAGCAGATGCAGCATGATGTGAATTTGGGTAAAAATAAAATAAAATAAAATAAATCCCTATTTCTAAAGCACTTTTCAAACATAGACATGTAGCACAAAGTGCTTTACATATTTAAAAATAATACCAGTCCGACCCACACAGCACTGATTAAAATGACAGAAGGCTGAGCAGAGGGACCAGAGAGGAAACGCCACCATGTGGGGCCTCTGCATCAGGACGGGGACGCCACCCCGCCCACTTCGCCTGTCACAGGAGGCCAACCCCACCCCAAGTTGGGAGGAGCAGGCCAGCCTCGTGCCTCACAAAGGGCACCAATCTGGACCTGGTAGAACCTGATGACTTTTTTGGGGAATGATATGTAAAACAATGAGAAGGGTGTAATTGAATTAGGCAGGGTTTTGTTGAAAGACTCCTTCCTGTGTCTGCTACGGGACTGAAATCTCCCAGATATGTTTAACCCAATATGTAGTTATGGTAACAAGGAGTCGTGGAGGATCCCGTTCTTTATATTCAGAGAAACATTATGCAGCTCAGTTGTGGATGCTGCATGTGTGTGTGCTGTGAGGGTGGGATGTGCGGTTCTGACTCGTTGCATTAAGATAACGACGACCAGATGGCCGTCGGCCCCACTTCCAGCCAGGAAGTCGGACTCGAACATAAAAACGGCAGTGAGTTTTTGTTCTGTAACGCATCCAGTGAAGCTTTGGTCCGACAGAAAACCGAACTGACGGCATGAAAAGCGCCAGGAAGCAGGCAGCAAACAACCGGAATACGCTGATGGGGAAAGGAAAATTAGCTGGAGATCAGTCCTGAGAAGGTTTTGGATCACTTCACGGCACTTCACCATCAGCGGACATTTTATTTAAGACTGACTTAACTGAACTGAATGAAACTGGTATTTATCCACAAAGTGAAATTATTTGTTGTAATTTGAATTCTTCCTACAGTCTTCCGACAGGTTGGACCACCGCTCCTCTGTGAAATCCGGGCCAGCGAGCTCCCAGAGGTCCCTCGCATGTGCGCGGCCCGTGTTTGCAGGGGTTGCCTTGTGACAACTGACTGCAGGGTTTTATGGCTTTTGAAGTAAAGTTGATGATAAGGAGAGCGGTGTCACAAACGGAGGTCAGCTGGCTACAGGGAAGCAGGATCTGTGCTTCCATTGCTGTTATTCGTGGGCGGCCTTACCTCGACAGGAGAACACAACTTTGGCACATGTCGTGACGTACCTAAACATTTCACAGTTTAGATTTAATAACCTTGTGTTTCCTGGCGACAGGGATGGGCACGTGACTGTCTGCCGGTGTGAAACTGCTGCAGTCAGAAATCCTGTTACCTAAATGTTTACTACAGTTATTTACACCATTTGAACTTTTCCAGGCCCGGTGGTTTTGACCTCCGGTGGATAGAGTCGTTTTAAAACAGCGGGATCTGCAGTGAAGGGCGGTATGAAAGGGAGGCAGCTGTCAGTTAAAGGTCTGTGGGCGTTGACGGCGTGACATCAGGACGGAGGCTTTCTAGTCACTAACTGCAGACATCCGTCTTGTAACTGTGACAAGCATTTTCTCTGTTATGCAGATGAAAAAACCCCACACGCAGAACCTGGTGACGGTGTCAGATATCCTCCTGATTCCTTTTGTGTCCACAGCCCGGGGCACTTTTCCTAACGAGAGTAACCACATTAGTTCAACTGGTTTAGTGCTGGATTGAATTAGAGCCATAAAGGAAAAGGTCAGTTAGACATTAGATGGGGTCTGAGAAGGCAAGTTAATGAGAGATGGAAACACCCAGGGGGTTTTCACACAGGCGCAAACGCAGGCCCACCCTAATGCTGTTACAGTTGACATCGAGCCGTTTTTTTCTGTGCAAATGTGCATCTTTGGCCTCTTCAATATTTGTCAGCACTGTAGAAGAGGGCAATACATGTGTAGAAAAGAACCTCTCAGAAAGGCCCTCCGGTATTCATAATCACTATCTAAAAAATGAATGTGGTGCTTTGAAAGGAGCATTAAGCAGTAACTGGAAAAGTAATCCAGCTGCTGGCTCAGGTGGCTGCCAACGTGACGAAGGCCACGCAGCTCAGGGCCTAAGTCCTGAATGAAGGGGGTGTTATTGCGGTTATCCGCGACTCATTTTTAATTTAACATAGTTGCTGTTTTCCCAGTCAGACATTGCAGAGCTCTCTCACGCTGTGTTTTATTGTTTAACAGGTGATACTGGGACCTTCAGGAGTCTAGAAATGATCCCCAGGGAGAAACGTTCTGTTTTCACACGTAAAAGAGGATGTATATATATATTATATATTATATATATATATATATATATATATATATATATATATATATATATATATATATATATATATATATATATATATTGCTGTCACTGTTTTGCCTTTCTGGTCCTTTGTTTTAGAAAATTCCATCTGTTATTATTAATAATATTTTGATGTTTAGCTACTGGATTTTTAAAATTAGTTTTACATTATGTGCACATTAACATACATTTTATCAAGCCCATGTGGGTATTGTGGTGGATTCATTGGGCGACAGTACGCGTCGGGTTCGGAGGGCTCTTTCTGCGGTTAGGAGCGAGTGTGTTCACCTCCTGACAGGTCATCTGCCAGTGAAGTTGTCACCTGACTTGTCTGTCTCTGTCTCGTCAGCCATCCTGGTCTACAGAGTATTTCGTAATGAAGCAAAAAAGAGCGTGAAGCTGCTTCACGGCACCATCCATCTACTTGCTCTCATCATCAGCATTGTCGGTGAGAAGGACGTGTGTGTTTGTGCGACATTTAACTGTGGAGCGAAGGGTTGGTGACATCGGATACCTGAAGAAGTCTTCCTAATAACGAGCCCTGAATGCTGGCTTTGGATTGTCTTTGCAGGGATCGTAGCCGTGTTTGACTTTCACAGAAAGGCCAAGATTCCAGACATGTACTCCCTGCACAGCTGGTGCGGCATGGCCACTTTACTTTTATTCTGTTTACAGGTACACGCACATCTACGCAGGTTTATTTCTTGACTTTAATGTAGATCAGAACACTGACTCATTAACCCTCCTTTTCTGCCAGTGGGTAATAGGTTTGCTGTTCTTCCTGTTTCCCGTGGCGTCGGCGTGGCTACGGGCCACATACCTGCCCGTCCACGTGTTTTGTGGCCTGACTCTGCTGGTCATGGCCATCGGGACGAGCCTGCTCGGCATCACAGAGAAGCTCCTCTTCAGCATCATGTAAGTCTGTCAGCTTCTGTTGGGTTGTCATTTTATTGACGGGTTTTTAATGCTTAAGGTTAGTAAAATGATCCTCATTTACACCACAAACTGCAGATGAAAGGATATTCTTTCCCCAGTATTCCTTTTCTGATTGTGAGGTGTTGAGTGGCTCTGTTGCTCAGTTGTTGCTGTGGGGTATTTGTATCTTCTGTATAAAAACTGTCCAGACCAGAATATGGCGCTGGGGAGATTTGACTCAAAGTTAAAGGTTCACTTTAACGGTATTTGCAGGGATCGTGGCTGTGTTTGACACCCTGGACACCCCTCAAGTGTTTCCAGGGGCTGACGCGTTAAAGTTTTTTTTTTTTTTGATATACTGCCCCCAACTGGTAGGGAATGGTCACAGCTACACAGAATACCTTTAAATTGCTCTATTTAAATCCATCCATCCATCTAACTATGACTAGTCTAAATTTAGGTGGTGGGGGCCGGAGCCTAAACAGAGAGGCCGGGACGCCACTCTCCCTTCTAATTTGAATTTCTAAAACAGATAACAGCACACGTCTGAATATCATGACTCATTAGGTAAACGAGAACTTTCAGGCCTGATGCAGTCGTCTAACTGACAGAAAACAGGGCTGTCAGTAGAAACAAAAGGATTATTTAAAAAATGATAATATATTGTTCATGTCCAGATCTTCTTCCACCTGAATCCGCTGAAACACTGTAATGCTCCAACAACACAGCAAGAAGAAGAAGCTGGACTGCAGCGGTAAATCAGTCTGAATTTAAGAGTCAGTGAGAGAGGTGGAGGAAGACGAAGAGCAGCGCCTTCTGTTGGAGCTCAGTGAGAACGGGGACGTCTGCGTGCGTGCGCGTCTGCGTGCGTGCGCGTCTGCGTGCGTGCGCGTCTGCGTGCGTGCGCGTCTGCGTGCGTGCGCATGTCTGCGTGCGTGTGCGCGCGTCTGTTCCAGTTTCTTCTAAAAAGTTAAATGTTTGCATCACCCTGTGTGTTTGTACTTGCTGAATGTTTCTTCTGCCTCGGTGCTTGTAGGCCTTCTTACTCTACGTTTGCTCCAGAGGGGGTTTTGGCCAACATGTTGGGGATTCTGCTGGTGGTCTTCGGGGTGCTGCTGTGCTACTTGATCACCAGGGAGGAGTATAGACGCCCCCCAAACCCAGAGGAAGAGTCTCTGTCCGTCCACTTCAAGACCCTGACTGAGGGGGGGTCACCGGCTTCACCCTGACCTCTTTCTGGTGCCTCCCAGCTTATCGGTATGACAAAGAAAAGGTGCGCTTCTCAACATATAGCTTTGGTTCAGTGAAGTAAAAGGATGAGGGGTGGGGGCTGCTAACCCCACCAAGATGATCTATTTGTGCTTCAGTTTCAGCAGTGTTTTCCAGTCCTGGGACCGCTGCCCTGCGTGATTGAGATGTTTCCCAGCTCCAACACATGGCTCAGACTGATGTCACCCACCGACACCTGTGAAACTGGGAAACATCTAAAACAAGCAGGGCTGGGGAACGCTGACTTATAGCTGTAAGGGTATGATTCACAGAACGAGTGGGAAGCCTGAACGTCCGGTTCATGCTGTTAGAGAAATACACCAAAGCTTCTTCCAGAGGCTGCCAGCAGCCCCACCAGGTCAACTCGCAGCGCAGACTTTGATTTATCCAGTCTGTGCATATCACACTACACAATTTTCAGATCTGGCCCAGGCTGGTCTGATCAGCTGTTCTGCCAAGTCCTGCTTATAACCTGGTCCTAGAAAAAACGCTTTCCTTAAGAATTACAGATGGAATTACAGATGGATGTAATGTGTTGAAAATGCTGCTGCGGTACCTGTCATGTTCCTGAAATCCGCTGCTGCTGATGTGAGGCGGACTTGTCGCTCCGCAGCGATGAGCCCACGACGGCGAGCTGCCAGTGGGGCGGCCAACAAGTCCGACTCGTTCAGCTGACTGGAAACAAAACAAGCAGTTCTTTGCAGCTCAGTGAGAACGGGGCACATTTGTGTGTTTATAAGAGTGTTATAAACCCCCATAAAACATGTATCGTAAAACCGTTGTCTACTGAGGAGTAGATTTAGTTTCTTCAACAGTAAAAACACAAACGTTTTATCTACCTAATAATAATTTAGTTTAACTAAAGCAACAACTGTAATTCATATGTGCAGCTTTTCAGAAATATGCCATTTAAAGAAACAGTCCCACTTCAAAGTACGCCACGTGTTTCCAGCTCACATCAGACACCAGGGTTCCTGGCTCGGCGGGTCACTTTACAGCGGACCACAATCATCAGTGAGTGTACTCTTAAGCTATAAACATGAACGTTGCATGAAGTTCGTCACCCTGCAGGAAAGTCTTCAAGTTCGCCATCCTGATGTTCTGTATTTGTCGATGTGTTTGAATGTGAACGTGAATGTTTTGAGCTGTTAAATCCATGTATTTGAATAGTATTTGAATGGTTTCATGATGAATTTTTGGTGCGGGTTCAAGACTCGGTATCAGTGCTTAAGAGAGAACTTTGCCAAATTTATATCACTGGAAACTATTTATGATGTATGTCATGTCAGTGTCAATGTTCAAAAGGAAGTGAACGTGAAATAAAACGTTTGTGAATGGCTTCACTTCTCATTGCATATTTCAATTTCAGTTTTATTTATATAGCGTCTGTTACAGCACAGGTTGTCTCCAGGATCTTTCCAGAGACCCAGAACATGACCCCGATCAATTATTACATAAACACCGGCAGGTAAAAACTCCTCTAGTGGGAGAAAAACCTGACACTAAAGTACCAACTAGATGTTTTACCAATCAGAAACGTTTGAAGTTTGGTTTTAAAGGTTTTAAAGGTTTTAAACCCAAACTGGAAGTTGGTTCCATAGTGATGGTTCCTGGCAGCAGAAGACCCGTCCTCCAGATCTACATCTGGATCTTCTAGGAACTACGAGTAAACCTGCACCCTGAGAACGGAGAACTCTGTTAGGAACATGAGGAACCATCAGGTCTCTGAGATATCGTGGCGCTAGGCCGTTTAGGACTTTGTATGAACATCTGCTACATTCACACTGATGTGAAATCACAACTAACTAGTTGCATTATACTTCATAATATACTTCATTAATTTTGTGAATCCTTTTATTCTGAACCTGCTTGTGTAATTCCATCTCTTACACATAATTTCACCCTCCTTGATTTTGAGTGCTCACATGCATTTTTAGAAACCCATAAACCAACAACAGCCAACAACAGCCAACAACAGCCAACAACAGCCAACAGCCAACAACAGCCCACAACAGCCAACAACAGCCAACAACAGCCCACAACAGCCCACAACAGCCCACAACAGCCCACAACAGCCAACAACAGCCAACAACAGCCAACAACAGCCCACAACAGCCAACAACAGCCAACAACAGCCAACAGCCAACAACAGCCCACAACAGCCAACAACAGCCAACAACAGCCCACAACAGCCCACAACAGCCAACAACAGCCCACAACAGCCAACAACAGCCAACAACAGCCAACAACAGCCCACAACAGCCAACAACAGCCAACAACAGCCCACAACAGCCCACAACAGCCAACAACAGCCCACAACAGCCCACAACAGCCAACAACAGCCAACAACAGCCCACAACAGCCCACAACAGCCAACAACAGCCAACAACAGCCAACAGCCAACAACAGCCCACAACAGCCAACAACAGCCAACAACAGCCCACAACAGCCCACAACAGCCAACAACAGCCCACAACAGCCAACAACAGCCAACAACAGCCAACAACAGCCCACAACAGCCAACAACAGCCAACAACAGCCCACAACAGCCCACAACAGCCAACAACAGCCCACAACAGCCCACAACAGCCAACAACAGCCAACAACAGCCCACAACAGCCCACAACAGCCAACAACAGCCAACAACAGCCCAGGCTATCTGGGAATTCCTTCACTACACTTCAGGTGATGATGTGATGAAACTGACGTCTCCGCAAATTCATCATCAAAGCAAAAGGTGGCTACTAGGAGTCTAATTCTCAGCCGGTTAACAACTTTTCAACCTTACCCAGGTTTTCCAAAGTCCTTTCATCTCAGCACTATACTCTAATGAACACACTGTGGCATCATGCAGGGTTCAGTGTCCTGCTCAAGGACACTTCAGCATGGTGGTTGTCCTCTAAGTGGAAGGCTGGCGGATCAACGGCCATAAAAGTGGGATCTGATCCTGATCTGACTCACAAGAACAGACAAACCAAATGTGCTCAAGCTGATAACACAAACTAACATATGTTCTTGTCTCAGCGTTCACAGCGTTAGTTACGGCAACAATAGTCAACTGCAGTTTTCAAACATGTCTAGTGATTGAAATGTTTGGAGTTATGGTTCAAATCTTAGATTAAAAGAAAAAAAACATTTCAAATGTTCTGTACATAAGAGAACATCTGCTCATGCTGTGCAAAACAGATTTTTAGTTTTAGGGATCAGTCAGCTCAGTTAGACAAACTGTCAACGCACAATTCAGTCCTGTGGCTTCTCTTTCCTCTAAAACACAACACTGAAACCTGAAGGAGATGCAGAGGAACCACGAATAACCTAAAGGTTTGGAGACGTCACTGGAACTGGCACCATCTCAGTACCATGTGGAAGTCACTGATCAGGCAGGATGTCCACGACAGAACACCATGAAGGATGCAGCTGTGCTCTTTTACTGGCACAAAACATCTAGACAGCACCCTGAGAGTCAGGTATGGTGGAGGAAGCCTCTGGGCTTGGGCCCTTTGCCATCATCAAGGGATAAGTAGGATCCCAGGTTTACCAAAATTAAGTTACCGGTGGTGGCCTCAAGGCATTTCTGCCAAAGAACGTCCAACCTGCACAGTTAACTTCAACATTCATTTCATTCCCAAACACTGACTTTTATCGATATTTACAGGTGAGGGACTTTGTCATTAAGAATACAAGACATCCACTTTCTTACGACATATCAGATGTTGAGAGACAGGTTTTTCTGACGAAGCCAGCAAGTTCCATCAGGGCATTTTGTCATATCCTTAAATGTAAGACGGCAACTAATACGTTACATTTGAAAAAAATATGGGACAAAGAGCTTGGTTTAGAGATTACTGAGGAGGAGTGGAAAGATGTCTGGGAAGGTGCAAAAACATTGTGTGTTTGTAATAGAGTCAAAGCAACCCAGCTCATGATCCTCCACAGAGCCCACATCTCCCCCTATCAGCGGCAGAAATTCAGACCTGGCTCCTCCTCCTTATGCTTAAAGTGCAAAACCGAGATCGGCACTCTAACGCACTGCTTCTGGTCGTGCTCAAAGGTCCAGCAGTTCTGGCGTGTTATTGGTCAGGAAATGAATAAAATTCTGTCGGCTAACTTGAACAAAAACCCCTTGTTCTTGTTGTTGGGATTACCTGACCCTGTTATCAGTGACAAGCACAATAAGAAACTTTACAGAATGCTTGCTTTCTGTGCTAGAAAGTGTATCCTTACAAACTGGTGCTCTGATCAAACCCCCTCCAAAGCCCAATGGCAGAAAGCTGTACTTGGTTACATGTCACTCGATTACTTAACTTGTCAGCTACATCACAAAAATGTTTTTGGAGAGATATGGGAACCTTTCTTGTTGTATGCTGGACTAGACATCTCCACAATTATTAAAAGAGCATTTGTATTTTGATCTCAAACACGTATGTACAATACCCCCTACTGTTGTCTGATCTTGTCTGATTTGGTTATGACTCCAGCACATATAATTTCTGTATTTGTGGGCCTGTTCTGTTCTGTTCTGTTTTGGTTTGTTCTGTTTTGGGTTGTTTTGTCCTGTTCTGTTAATATTTTGAAAAATAATAAATATATATGTAAAAAAAAACAAAAAAAAAACATTCATTTCTTCATCCAGCACTGTGAATGCTTAATACGCGGGTTCAGATAAATACTGTGAATGCTTAATATAATATTCAGATAATATTCTGAGACAAATTAATGCAGAAAATCAGTAAATCATCCTTTTTCTGGCCAATGTAAGTAAATTTACTTGATGTAATGTTTATAACAGTGTATCAAATATTACTATAAGGCACAGTTTGTTTCTGTGTATGGTATGGTAAACTTTATTATCCCAGGTGGGAAACTTGTTGCACAATCAGCAATGTTGCCAATTAAATTCATTCACACACAGAATCACACAGTGACGTCACAAAGTGCTGTTAGAATCACAACGGTGGCAGGCACACATGCGTTTTTAAACCTGTTTGTCCTGGACATCAGCACCTTGGATCTATATCAACTTTAAATGGGGCGTCACTAATATTAAACCACAGCTCGAAAGGGCTGCACAAAGATCCAAGTTAAAGGTTAAATGCCAATGTGCTTTGATTCTTGTCATTGCTTTGTTTAAAGGTCAGTTGTCATCAGGTACCGAGAGATGCACAATACTCCCGGTAGTAAATCCACCTCTAAATGTGTGTTAGATGTATGAAATCCACGACGTCTTGTAAGATCATCACATCCAGACAGCTGTTTGCATCTCATTCAGCTTCCTTCCTCTCAGTGACGTTAATGTAACATGAGCTTAATCCAAACACATCTGGGTTGTTTCAAAGGTTTAATCAGGTTTCTGTTTTTTTGTAACTGCGGTAACAGTCCTTGATTTAAATATTAACTTATCTTACAGTGACAAATCCCACAGCAGCCCCCCTCGACCCACCCCACAGCCGGCTGGGCTTCAGTGACGGGGGGTTTGACTGGCTGCACCGTGGAAACAAGCCTCGCCACCGTTTAACAGCTGGGACTGCAGAGCAGCAGGACGTGAGGACAACGGGCTAGAGACTGCAAGAGGGCCCATCAGCACCAGTAATGCTCATACGAAGAAAAAAGAACTTGAAAAGAAGCATACAAAACATGCATTCATGTGCAGAAAATATATTTATAAATAATTAAAAGCTCAGTTCAGGTTCCTGTTGGTCACAGGTCACATTGGTCTTTTTCCTCAATGAACTCTCTTTGTAATCACGATGGAGAAATATTTACCACTTCAAACATTAAATTATAAATATACATGTAATTATTCCAGCCGAGACCATGTCTTGTGCTGCCCCTTAGTGGCCATAAAAGGACACTACACTAATCCTTTGGTTAAGCTGGTATTTTCAATTGTTTCACTCACAAAATTGATCAAATTTCAGCCCAAAAGAGCAGCCTTTCCCTTTCATATGTGCAAACAAGGCGCACCAACGTTTTCAAATCAGACGCAACCTCCTGAAAACGCTACTGGTGGGTTTTTAAAGGGTCTCTAAAATGTGTCAATAGCATCCTGTTTTGGCATACATTTAAACCTTGGAGAAACCTGATGAGGAAACCCGCTGTAAAGTGGAATAAGCTCTTCCTCCTGGTCTCTCCCTCCTGGTCTCTCCCTCCTGGTCTCTCCCTCCTGGTCTGAGCACAGCGGCCGAGTTCAGTTGCCTCTGTGGGTTCATTTTGTGTGCAAACAAAATGTGTAGATAATTTCACTTAGATTTGAAACAGAGCAGCACAAATGTGGCACCAAAATAAGGAAACGAAGCTGCATCATGTTTGAGACGGAGGTTCTTCTCTGAACAGCCACCAGGGGGCCTTCAGTCTCATCCAGGAAGGTGATGTGGTTGATACATATGCTTGTTTGTTGTTGAAACCTCAAAAAGGGCACAGACAGATTCATATGAAATGTTTATGTCCATTCAGACCTGGAAGCATGATATATTTATTTTAATTCCTCCTTTTATCTGATCTGTGTGGCGTAGAACTGGTATTGGGAGTCAGATCAGGCTTTTCTCTCCTCACAAGCACAAGCATCTCTTTTAATGAAACGGCCTTTAACTCAAATTAGGAAAATATTGAAAACAGTTAACTTTTCCTTCCTCCTCATGTAGTTTGCAGCAAAATGAAAGTAGTGAACAGCTTTTCTGAGGTTGATGGACAGGATCAGCAAACAGCGGGTTGGTCTTCGTAGATGAGCTCGTGACAGCTGAGGCATGAAGGCGCATCCAACGTTCTCCTACGTGGGAACGGTACGTTTATACGTGCTGGAATCTGTGTTTGCATAAATTAGGATGATCAGGACAACAGAATATAAAAAGCTTCAAGAAACAAAACAAAGAAGAAGCAGTTCTTCTCTATCAAAATAATACAAAAATATAATGAGTGTAAATTTTACTGGATGTTCTCGGGGGATAAATATCATCCTCACATCCAAACAATAAGATCCTAACCCAAGAACCGAACTTGGAAAGTTCCTCTCAAGTTTCAGGTCCTGAGTGAAAACCTCCAAAACGAACACATGAAGCCAAAACAAAAAGGATATTCAGTCCCGAGACAGCGATGTTTGTCCACTTAAATACAGACATAACTCAAAAAAAGACAAATATCACATGTTTCTTTGTTTTATGTGCAGTCGCTGCTTATTAAATGACAGCATGATTCTGGTTTCCAAAACTATGGCTTGTGGTCTTTGTCAGTGACTGACGTCTGACTGGTAAAACTGGCTCGACGCTCGGCGCACGGCCCTCGGCGCTCGACGCTCGGCGCTCGGCCCTCGGCGGTTCAGTCGTCGTGTCCACAGGAGAAACTTGATTAAAGGCATCAGCAGCAAGGCTCAACGGTTCTTCCCCGTCTGCTGTCTCACTGGCGTCTCCATCTAGACTTGAGGATCCATCTTGAAGTACAATAAAGTCAGAGATCAGCGGGTAACAAGTATGTGACGTTTGTGTTTTTATTTCAGATTCCTTGTGCTTTGTGATGCCCGAAGGTTCCTCTCATTCCTGAAGTGGTAGCTTCTTCTTTGCCTGTTTAACGGAGCATTTCTTAAAATCAACGTCGTCAGCTTCATAAAGGAGTCCGTTAACTTTAGTTCTTTAAAAGACTATATGGCAGCATTTCAAAGCAGCAAATGACCATGTGTTCTCTCAAGTTCTTCGTTCCTTCAAACAACTCTTTACGTCACAAACAAGCACATGTGTTACTGCACATGTACAAATAAATACGCAACCACTGCCACTGAGAAACTGAAAGTGTGAGCCGTTTGTGCTTCTTTCTTTACTGAAGGACATAAGAACTTTTTTAAAGAGCAAAGCATTTTTAATTCTACAGCCCCAGAACGTCTTTCCGTTCAGGTTTTCCTCCTACACATTTGACTCTACAAAGGGTCTTTTTGGTTTGATGGGAGAGGTAGGACCTGTCCTTCTCTCAGCCGGTCTGTTGAAGCTGTGGCCGACTGGCAATGTTCGGGCCACCTTCATGTCCACGTAGGAAGGATTCTGACAGGCAACTTGTGCCAAGTCTTCATCCAGAGCCACACCACAGGAGTCCGGTTGGTTGTCATGGAGGAGGTGGCCGTTGTGGGCATTGTTGTTGCTGCGGTTGTAGTAGGCGATCGATGACGGCTGGTGCGGGGAAAAGCTTCCATGACTGACGGGGTTTTTGCTGGGAGAGGTGACGACCGTGTCCACCGAAGACACGGCCCAGGAGCGAGAGGGGCTGAGGCAGGACTGTGAGCTGGGAGGGGCTTGCTGCGGATACTGCTGCTGCACTCGTCCAGTCTTGTCGATTATACCCATAAACGGAGTGCTCCTTGATGAGCGCCCTGCCTCTCCAGGATAGGTCCCGCCTCCTGCCATGCACAACTCTGACTGGGGAGAGGCAATCAGAAAAAGATCGTCATGGTAACCCGTAACACCGCCCATAGAATCTGGAGGCGTATCCATGTGCTGGGCAGACGCCGAGGTCCTGAAGCCCGGACCATTGTTCGGCTGCCCGCTTGTGAGGCTGCCACTGCTGGAGGAGAAACGGGCGCTGACACTCTGCGAGTGGATGAGAGGCCGAGGCGCTGCTGCAGAGGAAGATGTTGGGTGGGCACTAAGTGGGCGACGAAGCCCACCCTGGTGGTGGTATTGATAGTTGGTAGTTGATGGAAGCGTATCAGGAGGCCCCATTACTGCTTCTGTCACTTCCATTGGGTAGTAAGCTGCTTTTGATTGGTTGCGGCCGAACTGTCGAGACTGGCCAAAACGATTTACTCCCACCCTCTCCGCCTCTGAGCCTCTCATATAGCCAGATGTGGTTCTCAACTGACCAATGAGGTCAGCATCCACATCATCTAAAGTGTAAGAAGCTCCAGAGCTGAGACCAGCCTGGACCTGAGGGCCAGGCCTGACGTCCAGACTGGTGCAAAAGCTCTGCCCCAGCTCTGCAAGTTCCCGGGGAAGGTGGGCAAACTGGGAGTAGGCAGAACTTCCAAAGACCACGCTTGATTGAGCTGAGGAAGTGGGCTGACTGGTCCTGATAACCTGCACTTTGGGCTGTTGGAGCCAGTGGGTCTGGCCGGGGTTCTGCTTATGCACAGACCTCTGACTGGACACAAGGGGGTTCTGTTGAACTACCTGACTCTGGTCTGAAAGGTGGAGTGCTGAGACAGGGTGGTGGTGGAGTCCACCACTTCCTGACAGTGCAGGCATACTTTCCAGCATCGGGCCGGGTCGCTGCTGGTGTTGTATTGGGGACGGAGGAGGGCTATAATGGGGATAGGAGGAGAAAGTAGGGGGAGGAGCAGAATGACTGGGGGAGGAGAGGCCAACTGAGTGGGTGGGACTGGGCAAGCGATGGTGCATGTGCGTGGGGGAGAGGGAAGAGGGTGGTAGTCCAGCATGGTAGCGGGTGTCAAGACTCTGCACCACATGTGTAGGGTGAAGAGTGTCTCTTTCCCTGAAAGCCCCCTCCTCTTCCTTTTCCACTTTCTCCTCGTCCTCTTCCTCCTCCTCCTCAGTAAGCCCCTCCCTGTCCTGCAGACACGTCGAGTCCGTGCCCCTGGCGTTGTTAATGGAGATGGCCACATTTTGTTGGCAACCGTGATGAGATGGAGGGACATCGTGGTGTTGTGCAGCCTGTCGACACTCTTCTTTGACTCTGGAGAGCAGCCGCTGGATCTCCCGGTTGGACGGGCACAGGCGGCTGGCCTCAATCAGGTCCTCCAAGGCAGCATGGAACTGTCTGAATGAAGACATGATAAAACAAGTTTGAGGACATCAAATAAACCAAAAGGGCAATGGTTTTTTTGTTTAAGCGGAGGATTTTCAAACACCTCTGTAACGTATGGCAGTCACATGACCTCAGCTTCTCTGGTTTAACCAGATTAATCTTGAGTGCTGTGCTTTCAAACAAATATGCAGAATCTGATGATGATGATGTACTGTGGTGAAAAAGCCAAAAGAAGTTGCTTGCTTGTTTGTTCACTGGGAACGTCACACAAACGCTGGTCACATGCAGCTGGGGAGCCAGCGGTGACTCTTCCAGCCTCGTCACTTCTGCTCTTTGTTCAGTCTAGTCATGACACAGAGTTTAGTCGCTCCTTGGGACCACTGGGATGGCTTTTCAAATCTTGTCAGCCTGCAGATTCACATGAACACATGCTTGTTGCTGCGCTGAGATCCAGTTCAACTTCCAACACAGCTGCAGGTTAAACCAAAAAGGTCGTGGTTGAGGTGACACCGTGTCAAACCACAGCTAAGTTAGAAACATAACTGATGTCCACAAAGGAAGGTGACACGGGAAAATGTCTTCACCTCTACAAAACTACAAAACATGTTTGCAAACACTTTCTAGAGCAATTATGCCCAGTAAAGTGCATGGAAATAGAACAAATGTGACAAAACAATATAAACCAAAACAGAAATTAATTAGCCTTGTTTGCACGTTTAATACTGACTTCTGTTGAATTTCTCATCATATCATTTTATAACAGACTTTTATCAATGTTTGTTTATGGCCATAAATAAATAACTGCAGCATGAGTGATGTTTGAACACAAGGATGGCGGCTTTGCTGATGTGACTTTAGGAAGAGGACAAAGACAGAGATGCTCTGCGTTTCTATCAGCAGATGAGGAGCCAACACACCAAGCTGCATCTGGAAACGTCCGGAAACGTCCGAAAACGTCAGAAAACGTCAGAAAACGTCCGAAAACGTCTGGACAGAGATGCTCTGCGTTTCTATCAGCAGATGAGGAGCCAACACACCAAGCTGCATCTGGAAACGTCCGGAAAGGTCCGGAAACGTCCGGAAACGTCCGGAAAGGTCCGGAAACGTCCGGAAACGTCCGGAAACGTCTGGACAGAGATGCTCTGCGTTTCTATCAGCAGATGAGGAGCCAACACACCAAGCTGCATCTGGAAACGTCCGGAAACGTCCAAAAACGTCAGAAAACGTCAGAAAACGTCCGAAAACGTCTGGACAGAGATGCTCTGCGTTTCTATCAGCAGATGAGGAGCCAACACACCAAGCTGCATCTGGAAACGTCCGGAAAGGTCCGGAAACGTCCGGAAAGGTCCGGAAACGTCCGGAAACGTCTGGACAGAGATGCTCTGCGTTTCTATCAGCAGATGAGGAGCCAACACACCAAGCTGCATCTGGAAACGTCCGGAAAGGTCCGGAAAGGTCCGGAAACGTCCGGAAACGTCCGAAAACGTCCGAAAACGTCCGGACAGAGATGCTCTGCGTTTCTATCAGCAGATGAGGAGCCAACACACCAAGCTGCATCTGGAAACGTCCGGAAAGGTCCGGAAAGGTCCGGAAACGTCCGGAAACGTCCGGAAACGTCCGGAAACGTCCGGACAGAGATGCTCTGCGTTTCTATCAGCAGATGAGGAGCCAACACACCAAGCTGCATCTGGAAACGTCCGGAAAGGTCCGGAAAGGTCCGGAAACGTCAGGAAACGTCCGGAAAGGTCCGGAAAGGTCCGGAAAGGTCCGGAAAGGTCCGGAAACGTCCGGAAACGTCTGGACAGAGATGCTCTGCGTTTCTATCAGCAGATGAGGAGCCAACACACCAAGCTGCATCTGGAAACGTCAGGAAAGGTCCGGAAACGTCCGGAAACGTCAGGAAACGTCCGGAAAGGTCCGGAAACGTCCGGAAACGTCTGGACAGAGATGCTCTGCGTTTCTATCAGCAGATGAGGAGCCAACACACCAAGCTGCATCTGGAAACGTCAGGAAAGGTCTGGAAACGTCCGGAAAGGTCCGGAAAGGTCCGGAAAGGTCCGGAAAGGTCCGGAAAGGTCCGGAAAGGTCCGGAAAGGTCCGGAAACGTCAGGAAACGTCAGGAAATGTCAGGAAACGTCCGGAAACGTTTGGACAGAGATGCTCTGCGTTTCTATCAGCAGATGAGGAGCCAACACACCAAGCTGCATCTGGAAACGTCAGGAAAGGTCAGGAAACGTCCGGAAAGGTCCGGAAACGTCCGGAAACGTCCGGAAACGTTTGGACAGAGATGCTCTGCGTTTCTATCAGCAGATGAGGAGCCAACACACCAAGCTGCGTCTGGAAACGTCCAGAAACGTCCGGAAACGTCAGGAAACGTCAGGAAACGTCAGGAAACGTCCGGAAACGTCCGGAAATGTCCGGAAACGTCCGAAAACGTCCGAAAACGTCCGAAAACGTCCGAAAACGTCCGGAAACGTCTGGACAGAGATGCTCTGCGTTTCTATCAGCAGATGAGGAGCCAACACACCAAGCTGCATCTGGAAACGTCAGGAAAGGTCCGGAAACGTCCGGAAACGTCAGGAAACGTCCGGAAAGGTCCGGAAACGTCCGGAAACGTCTGGACAGAGATGCTCTGCGTTTCTATCAGCAGATGAGGAGCCAACACACCAAGCTGCATCTGGAAACGTCTGGAAACGTCTGGAAACGTCTGGAAAGGTCTGCAAAGGTCAGCAAAGATCTGGAAATGTCTGGAAACGTCTGGAAACGTCTGGAAACGTCTGGAAACGTCTGAAAACGTCTGGAAACGTCTGGACAGAGATGCTCTGCGTTTCTATCAGCAGATGAGGAGCCAACACACCAAGCTGCGTCTGGAAACGTCCGGAAACGTCCGGAAACGTCCGGAAACGTCCGGAAACGTTTGGACAGAGATGCTCTGCATTTCTATCAGCAGATGAGGAGCCAACACACCAAGCTGCATCTGGAAACGTCTGGAAAGGTCTGGAAAGGTCTGGAAACGTCCGGAAAGGTCCGGAAACGTCTGGAAACGTCTGGAAACGTTTGGACAGAGATGCTCTGCGTTTCTATCAGCAGATGAGGAGCCAACACACCAAGCTGCGTCTGGAAACGTCAGGAAACGTCTGTAAAGGTCTGCAAAGGTCCGGAAACATGACCCCCTCCTGATCATCTCCTCCGAGAGCCGTGAAACCAGATGCACACAAGGCCATGCATCCACCCACTGCAGACAGAGAAGACCTCCTCTGTCCTCCGCTGGTGCTCTCAGTGTGAGCTGGAAGACAGCATCACAACTTCCTTTTCACTCCACCTCTTTTTTGCAGCTTCTTTCATAAATTCTGTTTATTTGATTGTGATGCAGCCATGTTTGACTTTTGGGATCATCTGCATGTGTTCATGGAAGATCAGAGACGAGGCTGTAGCGTTCTAGACGCCTTCACAACGATGAACAGCAACATTCAAATAATGCTACCGATACTTATACTATTGTCCAGATACTGGCGGAAAAGATACGAACAGCCACTAGTCTGATGACCCATTAAAAGGGGAGGGTTACCTGCGGCTCCGTTTGGCGCGAGCTCGGGCATAAAAGGCTTCATATGACTTTGCCTTCAGCTCCAGAGCTTTGGAGGCGAACTCCTCAGCAAGGATGAAGTCCTGCACGAGAGAAGGATGATATGAAAGTAGAACCTTCCTGGCATGAACACAAAACATTTCATTGTTGTAGGTGGAGTCGGTGTAAGGGTGTAAGACCAAGACTCACGTTCATCTTACGGCGGCAGCGTGACAGGTTGAGCAGCACACACACTCTCAGCTGCTTGAAGGTCTTCAGCTCATCTCCTGGAAACTTCTGGAGCGCTGACTGATAGGAGTGAGCAGCCTCCCGAACCTTCCCTTGCTAGAAATGCACACAGAGAGATGACTTACGCCGTCAGACGGCAGTAGACGTGATTTCGGCGGCCCCTGCGCGTTACCTTGTACAAACTGTCTCCTTCCTGGATCATCTTACTGAGCAGAACCATTAAGATATCTGGTTTAGAAGTTGCCATAGCCCAGGTTGCTGGTCCTAAACACAAACACATGTACTTAATGGAAACACTTGTATTTGAAGTTTTTCTTTTAAACTGGTTTTAATGACATTGTGAGGACATGCTAAATAAATGTTTCTATTTGTTAGTGGGAGAGCTGGGAGGACGAAGGCTGTTGCTTGCAGCTACGCTCGTTACGCCACGGCGTCGTTACGCCACGGCGTCGTTACGACACGGCGTCGTTACGCCACGGCGTCGTTACGCCACGGCGTCGTTACGCCACGGTCTCGTTACGCCACGGCCCCGGTACCCCACGGCCGCGTTACGCCACGGCGTCGTTACCTCACGGCGTCGTTACCTCACGGCGTCGCTACGCCACGGTCTCGTTACGCCACGGCCCCGGTACCCCACGGCCGCGTTACGCCACGGCGTCGTTACCTCACGGCGTCGCTACGCCACGGCGTCGTTACCTCACGGCGTCGCTACGCCACGGCGTCGTTACGCCACGGCCGCGTTACGCCACGGTCTCGTTGCGCCACGGTCTCATTACGCCACGGTCTCGTTACGCCAAGGCCGCGTTACGCCACGGTCTTGTTACGCCATGGCCGCGTTACGCCACGGAGTCGTTACGCCACGGCCGCGTTACGCCACGGCCGCGTTACGCCACGGTGTCGTTACGCCACGTCCGCGTTACGCCACGGCCGCGTTACGCCACGGTGTCGTTACGCCATGGCGTCGTTACGCCACGGTGTCGTTACGCCACGGCCGCGTTACGCCACGGTGTCGTTACGCCATGGCCGCTCCTCTGAACTTCCTGTCACATCGGCATGAATCAGCAAAGCAGCACTTCTGAGTCATGTTTCTACCTATTTTGGCTCCTTTTCTGAGGAGGGCGATGACCGCTGACGTGTTTCTGCAGCCAACTGCTCGGTCCAGAGGACGCATCCCGCTACAGTCCACGTGCTCCACAGACGCACCATGATCCACCAGGTACTGCACCTGAAACAACACATACCTTTATTCTAAAGGGTAATTTCTTCAAGGAACTAGCTACAGGATCAACTATGGCTTCAACTAAATGATTTCATGTAATAAATATTATTGTGGGAATAGCTGGCAACCAATACAATCACTGATTAGGTGTTAATATGATCACATGACAGCTCCATCCACCGAGCTCGTTGTTTGATGAGCTGAGAGTACAGAGAGGTAAGGCAGAGGCAGTTTCTATACGACAGCAACGATCACGTCTGTTTTACGAACCACTTCTGGGTCACCGCAGAAGGCAGCCAGATCCAGAGGCGTCCGGCCGCTGCGGTCAGCGTGAGTCGTGGCTGCACCTCTGTCCACCAGCTGTTTGACCAACTCCAGCTGACCTTTCAGACACGCCCAGCTCAGCGCCGTTAAGCCCTCCCTGTCGGTCTGGTTGAGCGAGGCTCCTAGAAAATGAGAGATAGAGCCATCTCAGAGCACAGCAGCGATAAACATCCTGAGATTACAGGTCTGCACAGTAAAAGTCTCATTCACGATGTGAATTTGAATATACTCTCATTTAAGAAACTAGATTTGATCCCCATTCAGCTACTGAAATTAAATGAAGTCCACTTAAATGAATTCAGTGTCAGCACAACTTTGAAAATGTACATCCTTCTTAATCCAAGAACGGCCGTAGAACTCTTGCCTCGATTTCCGAACAGTTTATCTAAATTTTCAAAGCACAGTATCCTAGAGATGCTCCAACTGATCAGCTGGCGACTGGCTCCACTGACAATTGGCTCATAGCAGAGCAGATACTGATACTGTATTGCCACTGATAAAAAACAAAAAAACAAACATTGTAAATAACCTTTTATGAAAACAATAATCAATCACTCTAAACAAGACTGACATGAAGCTGGTCTTCATATAAACCCTGTTTTAAATACGTTTGTCTTAGTATGTGGTGAAAACAGATGAATCAATCTCTTCAAATGTTACAGTGATTTAATATTTATTTCATTAACTAAACACCGACAGACATGTGGTGTGACGGATGGCAGAGAAATCCTGCCCTTATTCTTTTCCTCTTGTCTCTGTATGGTGAGATGTTTGGTTACCATGATCCAGCAGCAGCTGGGCAGTGGTCACATGTCCCTCTGAGGCTGCCGTCATCAGAGCGGCTCGACCCTGCTGGTCCACTCTGTTCACGTCAACCCCGTGATTCAGCAACAGCTCCACCACCTGACAGAGAGACATGCACAGTAGAATGAGCCGAGCTCTTTAACCCTAAACAGCAGATGAGTAATATTCAATACATTCATTTCTGTGGCCGAAAAACCAGCAACATGAAGAAAACTTTCTCCAAAAACCTCTTAAAAAAAATAAAGTTAAACTTTTCATTAGGCTGACAGAAATGTTATGTGTGTCAAATATCATGAAAAAAATACATTTATTATGTATTTAGGAAATTAAGCTAAAAAAAAATCAAATGATTTCCTTTAGAGGGCTTTAAGGGTTCAGAGGGTGGTGAGGGTTCAAAGGTCTGTAAGGGTTCAGAGGGTTGTGAGGGATCAGATGTCTGTAAGGGTTCGGAGGATTGTGAGAGTTCAGATGGTTGTGAAGGTTCAGACGGCTGTGAGGGTTCAAAGGGTTCAGCGGGTTCAGAGGGTTGTGAGGGTTCAGAGGATAGTGAGGGTTCAGAGGTCTGTAAGGGTTCAGAGGATTGTGAGGGTTCAGAGGGTTGTAAGGGTTCAGAGGATTGTGAGGGTTCAGAGGGTTGTGAGGGATCAGAGGGTTGTGAGGGTTCAGAGGATTGTGAGGGTTCAAAGGGTTCAGCGGGTTCAGAGAGTTGTGAGGGTTCAGAGGGCTGTGAGGGTCAGAGGGTGGTGACGGGTCAGAGGGTTGTGACGGTTCAGAGGGTTCAGAGGTCTGTAAGGGTTCAGAGGATAGTGAGGGTTCAGAGGATAGTGAGGGTTCAGAGGATAGTGAGGATTCAGAGGATAGTGAGGGTTCAGAGGATTGTGAGGGTTCAGAGGGTTGTAACGGTTCAGAGGATTGTGAGGGTTCAGAGGATTGTGAGGGTTCAGAGGGTTGTAAGGGTTCAGAAGATTGTGAGGGTTGAGAGGGTTGTGAGAGTTCAGAGGGTTGTGAGAGTTCAGACGGCTGTAAGGGTTCAGCGGGTTCAGAGAGTTGTGAGGGTTCTGAGGGCTGTGAGGGTTCAGAGGGTTGTGACGGTTCAGAGGGTTGTGAGGGTTCAGAGGGTTGAGAGAGTTGTGAGGGTTCAGAGGGTTGTGAGGGTTCAGAGGGTTCAGAGGGCTGTGAGGGTTCAGAGGATTGTGAGGGTTCAGAGGGTTGTGAAGGTTCAGCGGGTTGAGAGAGTTGTGAGGGTTCCGAGGGCTGTGAGGGTTCAGAGGGCGGAGAGGTTTCAGAGGGTTGTGAGGGTTCAGAGGGCTGTGAGGGTTCAGAGGGTTGTGAAGGTTCAGAGGTCTGTAAGGGTTCAAAGGATTGTGAGGGTTCAGAGGGTTGTGAGGGTTGTGAGGGTTCAGAGGGTTCAGAGGGCTGTGAGAGTTCAAATGGTTCAGAGGGTGGTGAGGGTTCAGAGGGTTCAGAGGGCTGTGAGGGTTCAGAGGGTTGTGAAGGTTCAGAGGTCTGTAAGGGTTCAAAGGATTGTGAGGGTTCAGAGGGTTGTGAGGGTTCAGAGGGTGGTGAGGGTTCAGCGGGTTGAGAGAGTTGTGAGGGTTCAGAGGGTGGTGAGGGTTCAGAGGGTTCAGAGGGCTGTGAGAGATCAAATGGTTCAGAGGGTGGTGAGGGTTCAGAGGGTTCAGAGGATTGTGAGGGTTCAGAGGATTGTGAGGGTTCAGAGGATTGTGAGGGTTCAGAGGATTGTGAGGGTTCAAAGGGTTCAGCGGGTTCAGAGGATTGTGAGGGTTCAGAGGATTGTGAGGGTTCAGAGGGTTGTGAGGGTTGTGAGGGTTCAGAGGGTTCAGAGGGCTGTGAGAGTTCAAATGGTTCAGAGGGTGGTGAGGGTTCAGAGGGTTCAGAGGGCTGTGAGGGTTCAGAGGGTTGTGAAGGTTCAGAGGTCTGTAAGGGTTCAAAGGATTGTGAGGGTTCAGAGGGTTGTGAGGGTTCAGAGGGTGGTGAGGGTTCAGCGGGTTGAGAGAGTTGTGAGGGTTCAGAGGGTGGTGAGGGTTCAGAGGGTTCAGAGGGCTGTGAGAGATCAAATGGTTCAGAGGGTGGTGAGGGTTCAGAGGGTTCAGAGGATTGTGAGGGTTCAGAGGATTGTGAGGGTTCAGAGGATTGTGAGGGTTCAGAGGATTGTGAGGGTTCAGAGGATTGTGAGGGTTCAAAGGGTTCAGCGGGTTCAGAGAGTTGTGAGGGTTCAGAGGGCTGTGAGGGTCAGAGGGTTGTGACGGTTCAGAGGGTTGTGACGGTTCAGAGGGTTGTGACGGTTCAGAGGGTTCAGAGGTCTGTAAGGGTTCAGAGGATAGTGAGGGTTCAGAGGATAGTGAGGGTTCAGAGGATAGTGAGGGTTCAGAGGATAGTGAGGGTTCAGAGGATTGTGAGGGTTCAGAGGGTTGTAACGGTTCAGAGGATTGTGAGGGTTCAGAGGGTTGTAAGGGTTCAGAAGATTGTGAGGGTTGAGAGGGTTGTGAGAGTTCAGAGGGTTGTGAGAGTTCAGACGGCTGTGAGGGTTCAAAGGGTTCAGCAGGTTCAGAGAGTTGTGAGGGTTCTGAGGGCTGTGAGGGTTCAGAGGGTTGTGACGGTTCAGAGGGTTGTGAGGGTTCAGAGGGTTGAGAGATTTGTGAGGGTTCAGAGGATTGTGAGGGTTCAGAGGGCTGTGAGGGTTCAGAGGATTGTGAGGGTTCAGAGGGTTGTGAGGGTTCAGAGGGCTGTGAGGGTTCAGAGGATTGTGAGGGTTCAGAGGGTTGTGAGGGTTCAGCGGGTTGAGAGAGTTGTGAGGGTTCCGAGGGCTGTGAGGGTTCAGAGGATTGTGAGGGTTCAGAGGATTGTGAGGGTTCAGAGGGCTGTGAGGGTTCAGAGGATTGTGAGGGTTCAGAGGGTTGTGAGGGTTCAGCGGGTTGAGAGAGTTGTGAGGGTTCCGAGGGCTGTGAGGGTTCAGAGGGCGGAGAGGTTTCAGAGGGTTGTGAGGGTTCAGAGGGCTGTGAGGGTTCAGAGGGTTGTGAAGGTTCAGAGGTCTGTAAGGGTTCATAGGATTGTGAGGGTTCAGAGGGTTGTGAGGGTTGTGAGGGTTCAGAGGATTGTGAGGGTTCAGAGGGTTGTGAGGGTTCAGCGGGTTGAGAGAGTTGTGAGGGTTCTGAGGGCTGTGAGGGTTCAGAGGGCGGAGAGGTTTCAGAGGGTTGTGAGGGTTCAGAGGGCTGTGAGGGTTCAGAGGGTTGTGAAGGTTCAGAGGTCTGTAAGGGTTCATAGGATTGTGAGGGTTCAGAGGGTTGTGAGGGTTGTGAGGGTTCAGAGGGTTCAGAGGGCTGTGAGAGTTCAAATGGTTCAGAGGGTGGTGAGGGTTCAGAGGGTTCAGAGGGCTGTGAGAGTTCAGAGGGTTCAGAGGGCTGTGAGAGTTCAAATGGTTCAGAGGGTTGTGAGGGTTCAGTGGGTTGAGAGAGTTGTGAGGGTTCCGAGGGCTGTGAGGGTTCAGAGGGTTGTGAAGGTTCAGAGGTCTGTAAGGGTTCAAAGGATTGTGAGGGTTCAGAGGGTTGTGAGGGTTCAGAGGGTGGTGAGGGTTCAGAGGGTTCAGAGGGCTGTGAGAGTTCAAATGGTTCAGAGGGTTGTGAGGGTTCAGATGGTTGTAAATGGTTCAGAGGGTTCAAAGGGATCAGAGTGTTGTGAGGGTTCAGAGGGTTGTGAGGGTTCAGAGGTCTGTAAGGGTTCAGAGGGCGGTGAGGGTTCAGAGGGCTGTGAGGGTTCAGAGGGCTGTGAGGGTTCAGAGGGTTCAAAGGGTTCAGAGGGTTGTGATGGTTCAGACGATTGTGAGGGTTCAGAGGGTGGTGAGGGTTCAAAGGGTTCAGAGGGTTGTGATGGTTCAGACGATTGTGAGGGTTCAGAGGGTTCAAAGGATTGTGAGGGTTCAGAGGGCTGTGATGGTCTGTAAGGTTTCAAAGGTTGTGAGGGTTCAGAGGATTGTGAGGGTTCAGAGGGTTGTGAGGGTTCAGAGGTCTGTAAGGGTTCAGAGGATTGTGAGGGTTCAGAGGATTGTGAGGGTTCAGAGGTCTGTAAGGGTTCAGAGGGTTGTGAAGGTTCAGAGGATTGTGAGGGTTCAGAGGGCTGTGAGGGTTCAGAGGGTTCAAAAGGGTTCAGAGGGTTGTGAGGGTTCAGAGGGTGGTGAGGGTTCAGATGGTTAGGAGGATTGTGAGGGTTGTGAGGGTTCAGAGGATTGTGAGGGTTGTGAGGGTTCAGAGGATTGTGAGGGTTCAGGAGGTTCAGAGGCTGGTGAGGGTTCAGAGGGTTCAAAGGGTTCAGAGGGTTCAGAGGGTGGTGAGGGTTCAGAGGGTGGTGAGGGTTCAAAGGGTTCAGAGGGTTCAAAGGGTTCAGAATGTTCAGAGGATTGTGAGGGTTCAAAGGGTTCAGAGGGTGGTGAGGGTTCAGAGGGTGGTGAGGGTTCAGAGGGTTCAGAGGGTGGTGAGGATTCAGGAGGTTCAAAGGGTTCAGAGGGTGGTGAGGATTCAGGAGGTTCAAAGGGTTCAGAGGGTGGTGAGGATTCAGGAGGTTCAAAGGGTTCAGAGGGTGGTGAGGGTTCAAAGGGTGGTGAGGGTTCAGAGGGTGGTGAGGGTTCAGAGTTCAGAGGGTTCAAAGGGTTCAGAGGGTTCAAAGGGTTCAGAGGGTTCAAAGGGTTCAGAGAGTTCAGAGGGTTTAAAGGGTTCAGAAGGTTCAGAGGGTTGTGAGGGTTCAGATGTTTCAATGTTTTACCTGCCAGTGGCCTCGTCTTACGGCACTGAAGACCGGAGTGATGGCGTGACTGTTGCTTTGCTCAGGAGCAGCTCCCTGATCCAACAACAGCCTGCAGACCGACAGCCTGCCGCGTCCTGCTGCCGCTGTCAGAGCTGACACACACACACACACACGTATAAACACATTTACAGAGGACAAGCATTTAGTTGTGCCCATGTAATTAAGTATTCCTGGCGTTTAAAATACATTTTACGGTTTAGGTTTTAAGTGTCATTAATGAAAGTGAGTCTCGTTGGAAAGCATAAGCAGAGCAGTTAGAAGTCAAATAGAAGAGTTTCTTTACACCAAGGACCTGCAGGTCCTCCAGCCCTCAGCAGTCAACACAGACTTCACGTCAGCTCAGTCCTGAAAGATCGTTCCCAAGTGGAAACTTGAAGATGCTTGGTGTACCGTTCCACATGTCCAGTAAAGCTTTGTGGTAAAAGAGAAAGCACCCAGCACCTGCTGAAAGGAAGTGGCTAAAGAGCAGCCAAAAGCCTTTACAACAAACTAAATAACACGGAACATTACACGAACACATGAAGGCCTGAGATGAACAGATGAGATGTTCAGTGTGAAGATGAAGAGCTGCAGGATCCGGGACAACATGCGCAGTTCCTGGCTGGATGACTGACAGGCTGGCTGGGAACCGTCCAGGCAACCTGGAGGACAGGAAGGACATTGCTCTCGTGTGGAAGAAGATGATGCTGACAGTGGAGATGAAGTGGATCAGCGAGCAAGAGGAGTCTGATGGTGATGAAGAGGACAAGAGGCCAGGACCCTTGGAGCAGGACTGAGCTGGAACTGTCCAAAACGGAGCAACAAGTCGCCTCCCTTTTGTTTGAGGATGTAGTTTCAGATGTAGTTGTTTTTTATCATTTCCATGTTCAAATCCCTGTAATTGTCCACTGAAGCCGGGTTTGCTGTTGTTTAATCAAACGTATGTGTCCCGTCTGAACGGCAGACGTTCCCATCACCTCATGGTTGAATGTCCAGATGGAGCAGTGGCACATTAAAGTGGATAGGCGTGAAATGCTTGTCTGCCACTTTCATTACTCGCTTTTATTTTATTTGACAAATTAAACACCTGTAATTTTCTTACAGGGACAGTTGATGAATGTGACCGTTAACTATTCAAGGCGGGGAAGAAACAACAAACACAACTTTGATTAAAGAAAAGGAACCCATGTTGGAGGCCTCCTCTGTCGCCCGGTTAGTGTGCTGATTGGTGCCCCACTTTAGGATGTTTGGGGATTCTCACCCAAACTGGACACGAGCGTCTGGACTGAAGTTCCTGTTCGTCTCTGAGGGTCCACTTTTGATCCTTCTTTCAAGATAGCCGTGTTTGTCTGTGCTGTGGGCAAGACTCTGACATTTCTCTGTTTTTCAGCGTCTTCTTCTGCCATCCCGCCTTGGCTGAGTTCAGTCCGTGGCGTGTCTATCGCGGATCGTGCATGCTTGTATCAGCATTAAGGCTATTTTGTAAAGTAAAACCTGCAAAAAACACTTCATTCAGCAACTGAGTCCTTTTAACGTTTCGTTTGTGGCGCCACACTGATGAGCTTTATCTTGCTTTATGTAATTAAACAGATTGTGGCGTTCAGCTTAATACATGTGTAGATTATTTATATATAAATACATATTTTGGAAAGGACGACTTTAATACATCATCACTAAGTGTGAAGCAACATCTCATGTGATAGTAAAGAAGTAATGCAGCAGCAGGCTGTACCTGTCTCTCCCCACAGGCAGTCAGAAGTATTGATCTCAGGTCTCTGCTCCTCTTCTTCATATTCTTCTGGAAGGTCCAGCAAGTATGACACCATCTACAAACAGCACATTTGTCAACTGCACACGTCTCTTACATATAGACTCAGTCGCGTGCGTGCGTGCGTGCGTGCGTGCGTGCGTCACCTCTGCGTGGCCCATGCTGGCAGCTGCGATCACAGCCTGCTGAACAGCCTGGCTCCTGCTCGCCCCCCTCTGGCTGCAGCAGGACGTGCAGCTCCAATCAGAGCACTTCAACAGGAAGCGCAGCACCTCCAGGTGGCCCCGCTGGGCTGCGAGAACCAGCACAGACCGGCCCGAGCAGTCCACATGGCCAACCTGAGGGCACAGACCGTTGTGGTGAGTGTTTTAAATCTGCAGCATCTCTGTGGTCATGTACAAAATCCCAGTAAAGTTAAACCAATCTGATGATTCCAGAAGTTGCAATTTGTAAGTTTATCTTTGTCATTTTTGGTGAAATTACCACTCAATATTACATGAACTATTTTAGAAACACATCTGCTCCTTGCTGATGCACCACCTGCATCTCCACCGCTCCTGTTGCAGCTCCTCCAATCACAGCCAGGGGCGTGCTTGTCAAATGTCAATCACAGAGTCCAGCACACACCCCCAACGCCCCACGCCCTGCTGTGTGTGAACAGTCACACGCCACCGCTTGAGGAAAACTAGACATGAAGTGGTTGTAAAATGTTTACCAAAACGGCACTCTGACAAACACCGCAGGAAAAGCCTATCTCGGCTCATTACAGGCGAGAGGCGGGGGTCCACCCGGACAGGTCTCCAGTCTACCACTGGGCCACATGCAGAGACTAACAACCGTGCGCGCTCACGCTCGCACCTTCGGCCAGTTTAGAATCCCTCATATTCGCTACCTTGGCTCTGTGCTGACTTAGCATGGTGACGATGTCCAGATGACCAGCTGCTGCAGCAAATCCCAGTGCAGTCAAGCCATCGTGTGACTGAGCATCCACCTGAAAACACAACGCCGAAAGGCTCAAGCTTGACTGGACACTTTCAATAAAACCTGGTGCAAAGACAGGAAACCTCGACGTTCACCTTAGCCCCATGGTCGAGCAGCAGCGCTACAGCATCGGCGTGGCCCAGGTGAGCATGGACACACAGCGGGGGGGCGTTGTTGAGGACGTCACTGTGGTAGTCCACATCAGCCCCGCCCATTATCAGCAATCTGCTCACCTGACAGGTGGACAGAGTAACAGTTCCTGTAAGTCGACTCATCGACTGCTTTTCCGTGTGTACGCATGTCCACAGCGCTTGTGTGTGTGGAACGCTACCTTGATGTTGGGGGTGTAGAGGTTACGCAGCGATGACAGAACAGGGCTGAGGCTCGAAGTGCTGTACGACAACCACAGCCCCTGAAGAACTGAGGAGGAAACCCCGAGCTTCTTACTCAAACCCTGCAGGAGGAGAACAGGCAGCATGACATGTGGGACACAAAAATGACGCCAGCTGCTGTAAAACATCAAGTTACTTTTTAGGGATGCAAGTGTGGGTGACAGCATGGATATAAGTTCTATACAAGCCCAAACAAGCTGGATGACATGGAACTAAGTCGTGGCATGGCTTCAGTTTAGGCCCGCAACAAGTTCCACCAAAGGTTGTGACAGTAGTGAAAAGTTGCTATTCCTCGTAGCAGCACTTAAAAGCTCTGTCCCAGTTGAGGGTTCCAAGGGCTTGACCGGTGCCATTCCTCCTGAATCATGTGTTAAAGTGTCGTTTCAGGAACAGGTCAGGACTGGAGACGGCTCAGTCCAGTCATCGTACCTTCTCCCTCCTCGGCCATCTCTTTGTAATGTGTACAGAATGTGCTTCAGCATTGCCATGTTGAAAAATGAACATCCCTGGAAAAGGTGTGGCCTTGAAGGCGGCACATGCTGCTTTAACTTCTCAGTGTACGTTTCTGCATGAATGCTGCCATCACAGAAGTGGAAATGAGCTTTGACGTGCACACTGATCCAATCCTGGACCACGGCAGATCCTGGATGCTGGGCTTGTTGCTGATAACAGTCTGTTCGGTCCTTGACATCTTTGGTTGGAGGATCATTTCTTCCAAAAAGTGGCTTTTGTGAATGCAGCTCCATATTGCAGTAGGGAGACGTTTCCGCCTCTGTCCAGGCGGTTCCCGCAGCTGCTGAATGACGGTTCTTGGCGCCGTGTTGTCTGAGGGATGAGAAGTGCTATAAAGTGCTAAATAAATACAGCTTGATTGGGTTTGATGTGTTAGTCCTGTGTTGCAGGCCTTAAATGCAAAAATGAATGTATACCAACGAATAAAACACAAAACATCGTTCTGGGTTTTTACTGTCGTAGAAGTGAATAAGAGAATCAGTGATTCCTTTTTTATTCACATTTACTAACCATATCAGCCTTTTCTGATTTGGGGTTGCACAACACTTTGACATGCACGTGTTTGGGCCTCTGGTGTCAGACAACACCACACTACCGTCACCCGCCTGTGACAGATTTAATCCAGAACTTCTCTTTATGAAAAAGGGATCCGGCATAAATAGACTAAACGCGCTTCAGCGTCCACCTCCACCCGCAGTCACACCGTGAAGCACAGAACTGCTGACAGCTGACAGCTGATTCTTGATCCCAGGAACACAGCTAGGGTTCCTGCTTTGGACAACAAACATTTTCCATCCATCCAACTTGTTTTTGTTTCAGTTTACAGCAAAGAAAACCCGTCCTCATAATCACCAAGCCATCCTGGTTTGAGTTGGACCTCCTGCTGTTTTACCAGGTGTACGGCTCTGAAATACGGTGAGTGAGTGTGTTTGGGTGTGTGTGTGTGTGTGTGTTTGGGTGTGTGTGTGTGTTTGGGTGTGTGTGTGTGTTTGGGTGTGTGTGCGTGCGCGCGTGTGTGTGTGTGTGCGCGCGTGTGCGCGCGTGTGCATGTGTGCGCGTGTGTGTGTGTGCATGTGTGCGCGTGTGCATGTGTGTGCGTGCGCGTGTGCGTGTGTGTGTGACAGGGAAAACCTTGTAGATGTGAGCTTTCAGGATGTGATGTCCCAGCTCCAGGGTCTGCTGCCGGGTCAGCTTTCCCTCTTGTCTGCAAAGCCAGAAGGCCAGAAGCGTGTGGCCACTCCTGGACACAGACACAGGTGGTTCAGAGTAAACATCTTTCTCTGCCTGCTTTGCTTCTCAGCCTTGCAGCTGTGTGTTTGGGTACCTGGGGTCACACAGGAACCGGTCATCCTGCCCCTCCTCCCTCCACATCAGCCACTCCCTAAAGGATGGGTGGTTTAGCATTCTGCTGCCGTCACTCCGCCGCAGCAAGAAAGACGACAGCTGCTCCAAGCGCTGTGCAAACTCCGCCCACTGCATTGCTCCTCCACTTAGAGAACCAGCATTCACCACCTCGAACAACTGGTGGAGGAGATGAGGAGAGAAGCAATTAAAAGAAACTTAGCTGCAGGTTAACATGAAACTACCAAACCCGGAACATTCTGAGTCAACTGCAAAGCCAAGAACGTAGCTGAGGCTTGGAGTTTGAGCACCAATCAAGTCGGAAAACATATTGATTGTTGGAGTTCAATAAAAAGCATGTTTCACTGAACAGTGAAGCCTCCAAAAAGTCACGATGTCGCTAAGTGACAGTACTGTTTGATAGGCACTTGATTCGGCTTCAAACGGGATCCAGTGACGTCACAGACAGAGAACCGGGGGGGTGTACCTGCTGCTCGGTGAGCGGGTGCAGCGAGGCCACGGTGACGTTGAGCAGAGGCAGAACTCTCTGGAAGGATGACTGGGTGGGAAAGCGCATGTTGAGCTGGAGCAGGTACACCTCCGCTAAACTCACAGGAACCACCTACAAACAGGGAAAAAGACGTTTTCCTTAACGCTACTCAAAGCGCTCATTCCTCCGTTCCTCCTTCCCCGCCTGCCTACCTTGAAGCTAGAGCTCTTCAGGACAAGGTATCCCCTTTCTATCAGATCAAGCGTCAGTTTCAGGTAGAGGTACGAGCCTCTGCTCAAGCTCTTCAGGTGGCTGGTCAGCTTTGCCAGCGCCGCGTTGTCAAGGCGACCATTGCTCAGTGACACGTTGCTCTGGATCTCGGCACTGCTGTGAATACGCTGCATCAGGTAAATCTGAAAAAATCGATACGGTACAGATGAAGGGACGAGGCATGGTAAAAGTGATGGAGAAACGGGTCCAGGTCCATGTTACCTGGAGGTCCTGGTCGATGGCATTGTTCTCCTCCATCTGGTCGAGAGAGATTCGGTGAAAAGGAAGAGACCGCGAGATGTCCTGATCGAGTCAAAAGACAAATGTCACCTGTTTTAGTTTAGTGACGCTGAAGCATGCTGCGCTCGCTCCCGAGCTCGCTTCCACGTGGCGGTTCGTCAGCGTACACACATGCCCCGGAAAACCACAGGATCATATAATATAGCCCAGCTGAATTTTCATTACAAAATTATATTTTTCAAATATGTTTTCACATTAAATGTTTCAACAAAGGTCTTTTCACAGGAATGACGCCAGAGATGTGCAGTCAACGCTACAACGATCCACCTGGAACCTGGAAATCACATATTTTGGACTCAAAAACGTTGACATACTCTAAACACATCACTTTGATTGACACAAATCATCCGATATCCAGTCAGTGGTTCAGATAAGCGGAGTACCGTGACCTCAGTGCCCCAAATCACCCAGCGTTCTCATCTTTATCCTCCCACGTTCTAATCTTGCTGCGTTTACTTGTGTCACATCTCTGCTAAAAGGCACTCGTACCTTGTTCCCTCCTTGTGCTTTTCCTTGTGTGAGCGTGCATACCTGCTGACTGGTCCTGACAGTGGAAATCACCTTCAGCCAGGGTGGAAACTTCTGGATGTTTCGGGACAGGAAAGAGGCCAGAGTGTCTCCGTAGTCCGGCCGGTGGAACTCAGCCTCGTTTAACCCATCAATCAGCACAATAAGACCGGGTCCCTCCACATGAAACTTCCTCTCTGAAAGCACATTCACCACCACGTCAGTCCTCACCATCAACCGCATACCCGGAGGTCAACTACGGTAACTATTGTTCCCGACGTTACTAAATAAACAGAGCAGAGGATTTAGAAGTACCTCTGTGGAGAGCTTCCAGTGGTTCTAGTATTCCTTTCTGGAGGGCTAGGTTCGGATCCTGGATGCAGGAGCGCAGACTGAGCATGCTCTGTAGCTGCGGCGACTGATGCAGCAGCTCTCGATAGGCCGCCAGCTGCGGGGCGCCACTCAGCATGGCTGCCATGCTGTGGACGAACTCAGGAACCAGACAGGTGTGACAGTTGTCAGCCTGGCAGAAGTGAAACGACACCACCTGCAGGAAAGAGCCAGCTTTGAGCGTCTTTTGCAGTTTCCTTCCTCCAGATCTCAGTTGAAGAGAAATTTGGTCAGAGAAATCCGAAGAATGTGTCCCACATGCAGCGTTAGAAGGGAAAATGTGTCGCACTGTTGTGTGCGTTCGTGCAGCTGCTATGCTTAGTCTGGAAAATGTCCGCTGCCAGGATTTAGTCTGAGCCGTAAATCACTGAGGAATCGTTTACATGAATGGAACAAACAGATGGGTTGATGACTGGGAGTGGATGGGAATATCTGATCATCTTCAGAGATGGCTCGTTCTTGTTCTTCATGAATACTTTCTGAGGAAACTGTGAGTACTTCTATGAAGTGCATCGTTGGAAGTACAAGTAAACAACAAGAAATAAACAAATAAATCCAATGGGAGTGTTCCAGTAATCGTTTGTTTGACACAGTCCTTCAATAAGTAAAGTGGGGACCCACCTGTCCAGCGAGCCTCCTCAGTGCCTCCTCCTGTCTCCTCCTCATCTCTGGAGTTCCTGGACAACTTCCTCCACCTCCTTCTTCACCTCCTCCTCCTCCTCTTCCCAGGGAGTCGTGAGAGAGAGGACCGGGCTCGACATCTGCAACATCAGTCAGGTTGTTACGTTCACAACCGGCCGTACTTGCTGCTTTACTCTGACGTCACACGGCTACGGTGCCTCCTTGTGTCCCACTGCTTGACCTCTGGGGTTTTTTATTGTTGGCTCTGCTATGTTCCTGGGTCTGGTTTACTGGGTAATGTAGGATGATTCAGCTGTTTCTTATAATGAATAAGCGCATGAATATGGTTGTTTTTCATTGCTAGAAAAGCTCACCGGGGGTCGTTTGGGAAGAAATGTCAATCGAGCTACTGTCGACTGTATGTCTGACTGTATGACTGCATTTTGTTTCTCAGCCTGCAATACAATGTTCTTTCCTATTTGGCAAAAAGTCCACTTTTTCAGTCTCTGACCTAAAAGACAATGCAAAAACAGCTGTCTGAAATTAGGAGTGTAAAAAAGGAGTTTCGATCGAAGCCGCACACGTCAGACAGCACCGCATCCACACCAAAACGGCCCGTGGCTGTTTTTCCACCTTGTAAGGAATCACTTTGGGGAACTTTGTAAAGTGCTACAATACGGAGCTACATTCACAACAGCTACAGGAAGAAAAAGAAGACGTTTTCACTGTCTGAGCTCAGATGCGTCTGGACATCACTGCAGTCAGAGACATCAGCGCTCCAGTTTTCACAAACCTTCACGCATTATTTATGATGTGATTTATACTTTACTAGAGGTTCACTGTTTGGACAAAAACGTCAACAACTTTAATATTTTGCTGGACCACCACATTCGAAGCTTACAAGCCCCGTCCCTGCACATCCACTGCTCCGCCTTCCTTTACTCACATTTGGGCATGGTCTGGTTGCCGGAAGTGCTTGGCCACATGCGGTTTCCATGACAACTGAGTGCAACCAGACGTGCTATGATGGCTGTTTTTCCAAAGCCCATGTTGCCGATGATCACCACGCCCCGACTGACTAGCGGCTCTTCCTTCCGGAGACAGCCGTCCACCTCCTGGAAAAGCCACTCCCTGCCAGTGAACAGCCAATCAGACGAGACACCAGGAACCTCAAACTGGAGCGGCTTCAGGTTGAGAGAGGGAGTGAAACAAACTGCAGGAGGAGAAAAAGAAGCATTGTAGTGAAGCTTGGTGGGATAACTGCATTTGAGAGCAGGCTTTTGTTACCTCTGTGGTTTGGTTTGCCATGACCCACAGAATTCTGTCTGGGCATCCTGAGCGGCGTCCTGGAAGGGAAACGCCTCTGCTGCTCGTCCAGATAAGCAAGATCTTCCAGATGGGCCGAACTAGTTGCTGAAGAAGCAGGGAGAGAAAAGGAAAGTGTTAAAAAATAAACGATTGTTACTGAGGTTTCTGCTCTGCTTCCTGACAAGGAGAAGCTACTTCCTGTTGTTGCCAGTCCCTGTAGAGAGGCCACACACAGATGACCCCGAGGACCGCACTACTTCAAAACTGAAGTCACAAAAAGTGATTTGAATGCATCAGAGCACCAACAGCACGTCTGCACGCTGCACGGACACGTAACACAAACATTTAGCTGCTTCTTTTCAGTCTTATCAGTGAAAACACCAACAGGTTTGGTCCGGTCCGACATCCTAAACTTTATTACCCATCATAAACGACATCTCATCTAAAGTACAGGCAGGATTAGCAAGCTATTACTGGATGACTCAAAGGCTTTGAAATCACCTGCATTGATGAAATAATGATCAGAAATCAAACAAAGCCTCAAGTTGGAAACGTGGTGCCTGGACCCCGGACAGACAGACGTCCACCGCTCTGCTCCTGTCTCCCAGGCTACAATCCGGTCCCCTGACCGTCTGCTATCCTGTGTAAGATGTGACATCATGTCACTTCCTTCCAATCCCCAAACGCCATTGTCTGTTTGATTTTACAAGATGCAGAGAGCAAAAGGAAAGGCAGGGCTTCACAGGTGCTGGGGGGCTCATGCTCGCTGCCCAGGGCCCACGTCTGTGTAGAGCACAAGGTAAATGTCACGGTTTTGGTTTTTATCCTCATCTTTCTTCACTTTTTCTTAGTTCACCTGTTTTTGTCTTGTTGTTGGCTTTTATTTCCTAATCCCCTGTTTTGTTACCCGTCGCTTTAGTTCCGGTTTAAGTTTGAAAGTCTTGCCGTTTCTCTAAATGTCTAATTGTCTGCAGTTGAGTTCTTGTGTTACTGCAAAACATCATCTGGAGCAAACTTACTTTTGATCCCAACCCATTTTATGTAGGGTGTGTCCAGCGGAGACATGGACAGACAATAAGAGTATCCCAGAATGCCAGTTCAAACAGTGATGGACGAGAGAGCAAAGGAGAAGGTTATAACTTACGTTTAGTGTGAAGGTATGGAGATGCTTTCCGGCGAGAATATAGTCCTCTACCTTTCTTTTCATCCCTACCAAATGTTATTTATACCACGGCTGAAGCACAAACACATAAAAGCCACTTAAAACTCATCTTTGTCAGTATTGGGTACAGACACTTTTGAGTCCATGGTCCGTCCTGAGTTGTATTAAGGTTCAGTGTTTAGCGCTCGGTGTTCAGCCAAAGCCGAATGATGGAAAAGTCTGAATACTCGCTCTCATGTGACATGGACACTTGGAGAAACAACCCACTCATCACGTTTCACATGACAGCAACAATCACAAAAGGACAATGCTCACTTCCAAGATTTTGTAATATTAAGAACGTATTGAGTTCTTACATTTGAATTCAATTTGAAAACCTGTTATAACCCGTTAATAACAGTGCTGTTGTTTCTGTTTATTTCTTCTCCAGTACATGTACGAACCTTGTGTGACTGGTGGACACTGTTGTTAAGTGTTGGTCTCGGGAAAGCTGAGATAAGGTTTGGCTGTAGCCCAGAAGAACCTCTAAAAGATGACAAGTCATTAGGATTGTCGTGACCCGTTTGTTTTTCTGCTCATCCCTGACTGCTCTGCTGACAATCACAGCTGAGTTCACGACTGTTAAGAAACTGTGATGGATTTCCTTCCTAACAGGAACGTGAGCGTGTGTGAGCACAGCACAGGACTGGAAAAACCTGATCCAGGTTGATCCACGCACACCACGGCGGACATCTTACCAGCGACAGAATTAGGGCGGGGAATGAGGTTGAGTGTGATGGAGTGGGTGGAGCCAGATGAGCGGGTGGAGCCAGGGCCTCTGTCTGGGTGTAGTTTGTTGAGGCTGTAGGTAGAGGCAGACATGTTGTCCTCTGCTCTATAGAGCAAGCTGCCATTGGCGCCACTTCCCGCCACGACGCACGAAGACGAGGTGGAGGCCACCACTGGCCGGCCGCTTTGCTGCCAGAGGTTGAGGCTGCTGCTATGGTAACCGTCACTAGGGTACTTGCTGGCGTCCTCCCGCTCTGCAGCCGAGTCAGCAGAGTAGCTGGTCAGTGTGGCTGAAAGAAGGAACGAGGAGAGGATGGAGCATGTTAGGTGGTTTGGTGCTGAAGGGCGAGCTTTGTGTCCGCTGCTCCGTTTGAGGTCTGGAGAACGGCGGGACAGCGGCTCTGAACGTGAGCCAACATGGACGGCAACCCTGGAAATGAAGATTGTTGAAGATTCAGTCTGTACATTTACAAGCACTCTTCCATAACTACCCGAGTATGGAAGTCTAGTACGGAACATTTTGAAAAGTGCCACGCAGATACTGGACCAGGGGACGGTGCAGCTCCTGTATATCCTACCTATGATCCCGCTGTCTCTGCTCTCCAGCGTTGAGGTGGGGGAGGTCACAGAGGCGTGGCTGGAGGAGACAGGCTTGCTGTTATTGTTGCCCTCCCCCCCTGCTGGAGGCGGCAGTGTGGAGCAGGGGGAGGTGTTGCTGCTGGCCAGACTGGAGGAAGGAGAGATCCTCTGTGGAGAGGACAAAGCAGACATTTTTATAAACATTCACAAACATTATCTGTGCATTCAGGACTCAGGTTGTATTTAGCAGTTTCAGTTTAATTTTTTTGGAAACACACCAGCTTTGACACAGATAAAGATAAAGATAAAATATGTTTCAAAGAAAGAAACATACTAATTTTTACAAATCAACATTTTTAATTACTTTACAAAAAGCACTGTTATTGCTTATAGATAGTTTCTTTACAGACACGAAAGATTAAATGAGTTGTGAGTCCCGGTCTTTGGGTCTTAGGGTTATTGTGTGTTGTTGTGACCACATTAATGACGATTCCAAGAAGACATATTATGACATTTACTCAAAAGCTGACAATTTTCTAAAGTGTAAATTACGGTTTGATGGATAAGTGTTTTGCGCCCAGTTTTAAAAACCAGACCTTTTTGCCGTTATGTAGCATACAACAGCTGCGTAGACCAGACACGCTTCCTGTTTCATTTTCTTTCCTCTTCTTGAATCCAAATGATAAATGCAGGTTTATGACACATTTTCCTCATTAGGGGCATTTCTGTTTGTCATTGCAGCTACGTTTTCTGTATATTTGAGTTTTCCTTTGGTACCAGGTACGTACATTCCCGTCTCGGATCACTGGTCTGTCCCTCTGGGCATTTTACAGCATTTCTGACTCAGACTTTGATGTTATATCACAGGAGGTGTCATGTCAGCTTAAATAAAATCCCTAATTACTAAAACAACAGCCGTGACATTTGAACCAGACACTTGACCATCAACACTTTGACGTGTGTAAAAGTGAAGCGGAAAGCAAGACTGATACCTGTCCATCATCGGGGGCGGGGTAAGGAGAGCTCGGCTCTCCGCTGGCGACCTTCTCCCCCAGCAGGAAGCCCAGCCTAGTCATCAACGCGTCAGCCGCCTCGTCCACTGAAGGGGGCGGTCCTAACTCTTCACCCTCATCTGCAGAGTGAAGCAAAGGGGAAATGGCTCTTAGACCAACTGTGGAATACCCGTGATGCTTATAAAAACATCACAGAGCTTGTCTTTGGATTATCAGCCAGCGTCTCTGATCCGACGTGGTGAGCTTCTTCTACTGTGCACCATCCCGCCCTCCCCAACAGTCTCACACTCAGGGGGTTCATCACCTCGGTTGAAAGCGTTCACCGTTATCCGCTCACTCCTCATCTCAACTGCTCACATGCACCATGAAGCTCTCCTCTGACACGCAGCCAGGAAGCGTACGTGCACAGTCAATTCTTACTGACGTTATCGCTCCCCTCTGCCATTTAATGGAACTAGTGTCCTTGTCCTTGTTGATTTCTTACAGGCAATGTGAAGCAAAAATATTTACAGTTCACCTCAATTTCATTTATTAATTTAAATCAGTTTTTATTATTTCAGGACTGAAAGTGCTATGGAGGAATTAAGTGTGAGTAATGAGGTGAGATAAAATAAATAATCAGGAGATGTCAGCAGGTGATTGTAAAGATGATTTGGTAGAGTGAATAGTAGGATACAAAAAAAGTTGAGTCTTTGAGGTGCAAATATGGACAAAAGTGCAAAAGAAACCCACTGAAACGGTTTAAAATTAATGTTCTTCAAAGACAGATTTGAAGTCTAAACTGGACGCCAGCGATCTCAAATCCCTCAGAAGGAACTAGATCAAGGACCATACTTTTTCTGCTTCTTCTGGTTTAAGAAAGTTTCTAACATTGAAGCTCTCCATTCATAAATGCCACTTAAATCTTTTCCTTGTTAACCTTGTCCATAGGGAGCATCGATGTCCCTGGGCCTGAAGGCATCTGCGTCCAGACAGTCATCGACAAGCCCAAACGCCGGGCTCTGATGGTCTGAGGCTGTTGAGCTCATTTCCCCCTCTGTGATGGCAGCGTTAATGTGGAAAAGTAACTCTTGCAACAACATCCGATACCTTCAGGACCACATGTTTTCCAGGGACATCCATGCATTTTACCAGAAGACAACAGGAACGCGAGTGTGGGCACATTACAGAGGCCTGACTGAGGTGAGGAGGGTGGCTGGACTGGCATTTCACTATATTTATGGCATCTTCAATGCCAAAAGGGATGTGACATTTGAGAAGGAAGTGCAAAAGTACAAAGTCATAAAAAGCCTTATTGTCACAAGTCTTTTTTTTTGGAATGTGTTGCAAGCTTGAAATGTAAAAAAAATGATTAAAAATAATAACCATCTGGTGTTTATTCTCTCTGCAAAGAAACAACGTTTTTGTTTTTTATTTGCATTTGCAAGTGTGTGTGTGTGTGTGTGTGTGTGTGCGTGCGTGCTATTCTGATGACTCTCAACAATCATAAAAATCTGGTATAAATCCTCCATTCAGTTCAGTTGTGATTAAGAAAGATTAAGAAAGTCACGTGAAACCTTTAAATATCACTCACACAGGACAGTATAAACCCATGAACTGAGTGACTGAGTCAGCAGTTGATCTCCACATTAATATATTCACTATCGTGGCCCAAATCTGTCAGGGGAGTTGTGCATATACCCAACGTTCAGCACCAAAGCTCCGACTGTCTCTGACGGAGTGTAATTACAGCTGCGAACTGCTGACTGTCGGACAAAACACAAGTGAAGTACTAAACATACTGTACACGGACACACACCAACAACCAAGCGAGCAGAAATAGCGCATGTGAGTGTACGTGCACTGAAAACATGCATGCATCTGTGGTTAGTCAATGACAGGGCGAGTGAGTTGTTTTTAGAAAAATAAAATAAAAAGGAAAGATCAGACAGAGAACTCAGACTTTTCCATTTCTGTCTTGTTCACTGTTGCAGTACTCCACATCCTTTTTCTACTTTCGCGTCCTTCCATCTTCTTATGATCGACTCTTTCCTACCTTCAACCGTCCAAATTTCCATTTTCTCGCTCCTACGTCGTTTTGCCATTTGGCCCTTCACTTTGCTCATTTAATTTAATTCTGTTTCTCCTTTCCTTTCATCTTATACATTTGTACCCATCCACCCATCATCCATCCATTATCAATACCCACTTTATCCGTTTCCGGGTCACGGGGGTCTGTCGGAGCCTATCCCGACGCATAGTAGGCGAAAGGAAGGGGTCCACCTGGACAGGTCGCCAGTCCATCCAGGGCCACATAGAAGACAAACAATCAATCACACTCACGTTCACATTCACACCTAGGGAGAATTTAGGATGATCAATTAACCTACCCTGCATGTTTTTGGACTGTGGGAGGAAGCCGGAGAAGCCGGAGTACCCGGAGGGAACCCACGCAAGCACATGCAAACTCCACACAGAAAGACCCACCGGGCCGGGAATTGAACCGGGAACCTTCTTGCTGTGAGGCAACAGTGCTGACCACTAAGCCACAGTGCTGCCCCCCACCCATCATCCATTCACCCATCCATCTACCCACCCATCTACCCACCCATCCATCCATTACCCATCCATCTACCCACCCATCCATCCACCCATTCACCCATTACCCATCCATCCACCCATTACCTATCCATCCACCCATCCATCCATCCATCCATCCATCCATCCATCCATCCATCCATCCATCCATCCATCCCTGCTTATCCTGATTGGGGGGTCTCTTTGTTCACTCAACTCTCTCTTCACCACAACAGAGTCTTTATGACTGCAGATGCTGCACTGATGCACCTGTATATCTCCTAGGCACTTGTGACCAAGATAGTTCCCCAAAATATTTAAGCGCCTCCACTTCAGGCAGCACCTTACCTCGGACCAGAGAGGACATTCCACCCTGTTCTGACCGAGAATATCTTAGATTTGGAGGTGCTGATTCTCATCCTTAGCACTTCCCATTCACCTATGAACTATTTCCTTGAGAACTGAGGGTGCCCACCCAATGATGCCAACAGCACCACAAATCATCTGCAAAAAGCCTCCGACGTGGTTGGTCGGCATTACAACTACTAATCTGATGGCTTTAGGAGGAAAGGTGATGATGGGAAAGATCCCAGAGATGTCAGTTTCTACTGAGTTGTATTGCCGGTCTGCTCCTGCTGCACGTTCCAGTTGCCGAAATCAAAAACACCCACAAAATGACAGCATGGTTTTAATGCTCAAACGTGGTTTGATAAGCTCTTATAATGACGAGTGATACAGTCATTGTTAATAAGTCACGTAAAAAAACTGGAATTCTTTTTCATTCTGCTGAACCCAAAAGCCAGTGAGTCCGTTTATTTCAACTTGTTCTCTCTTTGCCATGTTTGACTTTCACTTGCTTAACGCTGCCCTGTGGATGAGTGGAGAGAAAGACAGACGCTGGGCTTCAAGGAAACAACACACAGGATCTAGTGTTCCTTCAAAGAAGCAGATGCAGATGTCCACTCTGATGAACAGTTCTTAGTTTTAGCTTTGATAAGAACCCTGAGTCCATTTGCAAGTTCATCTGCTCCAAAATGAACATATAATTCATAGGTTATATATTAGAACAAAAATATTCAGGCTAAAAAGGTTTGCAGGAAGTAAGTTCATTCTCAGTGGTCCGGCCTAAGACTGACTGTTTCCTGATTTCAAAAACCATCCCCCAAACTGATCTGACTGGTCTCTTGGGATCATGCTTCTGAGGCTGCTGCTGGTATCCTGCACTTCCATGATGCTCACTTGTGGTATTCTTATATCTGTCTTCATCTTGAATAAAAGTAATTTGATCAGTTCCTAGTAGGAAAACATGTGATGGTGAATGAAATCAGGAAACAGTCAGTCTTAGGCTGGACCACTGAGAATGAACTTAATTCCAGGGGATGTTTACCTAAGATTTACCGAGGATGACTCGGAGCTCCATAAAATGATGACGGGGTAAAACTGAAAACCAGGTGTTTCAGCAGAGTTAGAAAATCTTGGCAGATGCAATCAGAACATTTTCTTTTCTCCAAGTCTGAAAGTAAAGATTAAGAAACTTTCCCTATTTTGGGTTAACAAGGACTTTATTTTATTATTAAATGTCAAAATATTAAGATACGGTTTGCGTTTTCTGCTGCCTAAAACAGCCTGGACAACACCACAGGACCACGATTTGGCATTAGAAACCTCTGATCAACTAACTGACATCATTTGACCAAAGTGGAGGCAGTGGATCTATGTCAGGACACAGCTTCAATATCTGGGCATGACTGCATGAAAAAACTCGACACAAATGTGACACAAACTCGATACAAACATGACTGAAAATCAAACATGACACAAACGTGACACAAACTCGAAACAAACTCGACACAAACTCGACACAGACTCGACACAGACTCGACACAGACTCGACACAAACGTGACACAAACGTGACACAAACTCGACACAAACTCGACACAAACTCGACACAAACGTGACACAAACGTGACACAAACGTGACACAAACTCGAAACAAACGTGACACAAACTCAAAACAAACGTGACACAGACTCGACACAAACGTGACACAAACTAGATACAAACATGACTGAAAATCAAACTTGACACAAACTCGACACAAATGTGACACAAACTAGATACAAACATGACTGAAAATCAAACTTGACACAAACTCGACACAAATGTGACACAAACTCGATACAAACATGACTGAAAATCAAACTCGACACAAACTTGACAAAAACTTGACACAAACTCGACACAAACGTGACACAAACTTGAAACAAACGTGACACAAACTCGACACAAATGTGACACAAAATCGACACAAACGCGACAAAAATGTAACACAAACTCGACACAAACATGACTGAAAATCAAACGTGACACAAACGTGACACAAATGTGACACAAATGTGACACAAACTCGAAAAAAAACGTGACACAAACTCGAAAAAAACGTGACACAAACTCGACACAAATGTGACACAAACGTGACACAAAATCGACACAGATTCGACACAAACGCGACAAAAATGTAACACAAACTCAACACAAACATGAATGAAAAACAAACGTGACACAAAGTGACACAAACTCGAAACAAACGTGACACAGACTCGACACAAATGTGACACAAACTCGATACAAACATGACTGAAAATCAAACGTGACACAAACTCGATAAAAACGTGACACAAACGTGACACAAACTCGACACAAAATCGATACAAACTCGACACAAACTCGAAACAAACGTGACACAAACTCGACACAAATGTGACACAAACTCGATACAAACATGACTGAAAATCAAACGTGACACAAACTTGACAAAAACTCGACACAAACGTGACAAAAACTCGACACAGACTCGACACAAACTCGACACAAACGTGACACAAACCCGACACAAACTCGAAACAAACGTGACACAAACGTGACACAAACGCGACACAAACTCGACACAAATGTGACACAAACTCGACACAAATGTGACACAAACTCGACACAAATGTGACACAAACTCAACACAGACTCGACACAGACTCAACACAAATGTGACACAAACGTGAAACAAACTCGACACAAACCCGACATAAACGTGACACAAACTCGACATAAACGTGATACAAACTCGACAAAAAATGATAAAAACTCGACACAAACTTGAGACACACTCGACAAAACTCGAAACAAATGTGACACAAACTCGAGACAAAGTCGACACAAACGTGAAACACACCTGACACAAACTCGACAAACTCCACATACACGCGACACAAACTCGACACAAACGTGATAAAAACTCATGAATGAAAAACAAACGTGACACAAAGTGACACAAAGTGACACAAACTCGAAACAAACGTGACACAGACTCGACACAAATGTGACACAAACTCGATACAAACATGACTGAAAATCAAACGTGACACAAACTCGACACAAACGTGACACAAACGTGACACAAACTCGACACAAAATCGATACAAACTCGACACAAACCCGACACAAACTCGAAACAAATGTGACACAAACTCGAGACAAAGTCGACACAAACGTGAAACACACCTGACACAAACTCGACAAACTCCACATACACGCGACACAAACTCGACACAAACGTGATAAAAACTCATGAATGAAAAACAAACGTGACACAAATGTGACACAAACTCGATACAAACATGACTGAAAATCAAACGTGACACAAACTCGACACAAACGTGACACAAACTCGACACAAAATCGATACAAACTCGACACAAACTCGACACAAACCCGACACAAACTCGACACAAACGTGACACAAACCCGACACAAACTCGAAACAAACGTGACACAAACGTGACACAAACGTGACACAAACGCGACACAAACTCGACACAAACTCGACACAAATGTGACACAAACTCGACACAGACTCGACACAGACTCGACACAAATGTGACACAAACGTGAAACGAACTCGACACAAACCCGACATAAACGCGACACAAACTCGACATAAACGTGATACAAACTCGACACAAAATGATAAAAACTCGACACAAACTTGAAACACACCTGACACAAACTCGACAAACTCCACATACACGCGACACAAACTCGACACAAACTCGACACAAACGTGATAAAAACTCGACACAAACTTGACACAAACGTGATAAAAACTCGACACAAACTCGACACAAACATGAAACAAACATGAACAAACTCGACACAAAATTATAAAAACTCGACACAAACGTGAGACACACTCGACAAAACTCGAAACAAATGTGACACAAACCCGACACAAACTCGAAACAAACGTGACACAAATGTGACACAAACGTGACACAAACGCGACACAAACTCGACACAAATGTGACACAAACTCGACACAAATGTGACACAAACTCGACACAAATGTGACACAAACTCAACACAGACTCGACACAGACTCAACACAAATGTGACACAAACGTGAAACAAACTCGACACAAACCCGACATAAACGTGACACAAACTCGACATAAACGTGATACAAACTCGACAAAAAATGATAAAAACTCGACACAAACTTGAGACACACTCGACAAAACTCGAAACAAATGTGACACAAACTCGAGACAAAGTCGACACAAACGTGAAACACACCTGACACAAACTCGACAAACTCCACATACACGCGACACAAACTCGACACAAACGTGATAAAAACTCATGAATGAAAAACAAACGTGACACAAAGTGACACAAAGTGACACAAACTCGAAACAAACGTGACATAGACTCGACCCAAATGTGACACAAACTCGATACAAACATGACTGAAAATCAAACGTGACACAAACTCGACACAAACGTGACACAAACGTGACACAAACGTGACACAAACTCGACACAAAATCGATACAAACTCGACACAAACCCGACACAAACTCGAAACAAATGTGACACAAACTCGAGACAAAGTCGACACAAACGTGAAACACACCTGACACAAACTCGACAAACTCCACATACACGCGACACAAACTCGACACAAACGTGATAAAAACTCATGAATGAAAAACAAACGTGACACAAATGTGACACAAACTCGATACAAACATGACTGAAAATCAAACGTGACACAAACTCGACACAAACGTGACACAAACTCGACACAAAATCGATACAAACTCGACACAAACTCGACACAAACCCGACACAAACTCGAAACAAACGTGACACAAACTCGACAAAAACTGGACACAAACTCGACAAAAACTCGACACAAACGTGACACAAACGTGACACAGACTCGACACAAACTCGACACAAACTCGACACAAACTCGACACAAACGTGACACAAACCCGAAACAAACGTGACACAAACGTGACACAAACGCGACACAAACTCGACACAAATGTGACACAAACTCGACACAAATGTGACACAAACTCGACACAGACTCGACACAGACTCGACACAAATGTGACACAAACGTGAAACGAACTCGACACAAACCCGACATAAACGCGACACAAACTCGACATAAACGTGATACAAACTCGACACAAAATGATAAAAACTCGACACAAACTTGAAACACACCTGACACAAACTCGACAAACTCCACATACACGCGACACAAACTCGACACAAACTCGACACAAACGTGATAAAAACTCGACACAAACTTGACACAAACGTGATAAAAACTCGACACAAACTCGACACAAACATGAAACAAACATGAACAAACTCGACACAAAATTATAAAAACTCGACACAAACGTGAGACACACTCGACAAAACTCGAAACAAATGTGACACAAACTCGAGACAAAGTCGACACAAACGTGAAACACACCTGACACAAACTCGACAAACTCCACATACACGCGACACAAACGTGATAAAAACTCGACACAAACTTGAAACAAACGTGATAAAAACTCGACACAAACTCGACACAAACTCGACACAAACGTGAAACAAACTCGACACAAACGTGACACAAACATGAAAAAAACTCGACACAAACGTGACACAAACGTGAAACACATGTGATACAAACATGACACAAAGTCGACACAAACGTGAAACAAAGGTGACAAAAACGTTAAACAAACGTGTCACAAACATGAAACAAACTCAACACAAACGTAACACAAACTCGAAAATAACTCAACAAACTAAAAAAAAAAAACGTGACACAAACTCGACACAAACTCAAAACAAACGTGACACAAACTCGACACAAACTCGACACAAACGTGAAACAAACTCGACACAAACGTGAAACAAACTCGACACAAACGTGATAAAAACTCGACACAAGCGTGACACAAACTCGACACTACCATGAAACAAACATGAAACAAACGTGAAAGAAACATGACACAAACGTGACACAAACGTGACACAAACGCAACACAAACGTGATAAAAACACGACGCAAACGTGACACAGACGTGACACAGACTCGACACAAACGTGACAGACTCGACACAAACGTGACACAGACTCGACACAAACGTGACACAGACTCGACACAAACGTGACACAGACTCGACACAAACGTGACACAAACGTGAAACAAACTCGACACAAACCCGACATAAACGTGATACAAACTCGACACAAAATGATAAAAACTCGACACAAACTTGAGACACACTTGACAAAACTCGAAACAAATGTGACACAAACTCGAGACAAAGTCGACACAAACGTGAAACACACCTGACACAAACTCGACAAACTCCACATACACGCGACACAAACTCGACACAAACGTGATAAAAACTCGACACAAACTTGACACAAACGTGATAAAAACTCGACACAAACTCGACACAAACTCGACACAAACATGAAACAAACTCGACACAAACGTGACACAAACATGAAACAAACTCGACACAAACGTGACACAAACGTGAAACACATGTGATACAAACATGACACAAAGTCGACACAAACGTGAAACAAAGGTGACAAAAACGTTAAACAAACGTGTCACAAACATGAAACAAACTCAACACAAACGTAACACAAACTCGAAAATAACTCAACAAACTAAAAAAAAAAACGTGACACAAACTCGACACAAACTCAAAACAAACTCGACACAAACGTGAAACAAACTCGACACAAACGTGAAACAAACTCAACACAAACGTGATAAAAACTCGACACAAACGTGATAAAAACTCAACACAAGCGTGACACAAACTCGACACTACCATGAAACAAACATGAAACAAACGTGAAAGAAACATGACACAAACGTGACACAAACGTGACACAAACGTGACAAAAACGCAACACAAACGTGATAAAAACTCGACGCAAACGTGACACAGACGTGACACAGACTCGACACAAACGTGACAGACTCGACACAAACGTGACACAGACTCGACACAAACGTGACACAGACTCGACACAAACGTGACACAGACTCGACACAGACTCGACACAAACGTGATAAAAACTCGACACAAGCGTGACACAAACGTGACACAAATGTGACACAAACTAAATACAAACATGTTAGAAACTCGACACAAACTCGACACAAACGTGACACAAACGTGACACAAACGCGACACAAACTCGACACAAATGTGACACAAACTCGACACAAATGTGACACAAACTCGACACAGACTCGACACAAATGTGATAAAAACTCGACACAAACTCGACACAAACATGAAACAAACATGAACAAACGTGACACAAACTCGACACAAACATGAAACAAACATGAACAAACGTGACACAAACGTGATACAAACTCGACACAAAATTATAAAAACTCGACACAAACGTGAGACACACTCGACAAAACTCGAAACAAATGTGACACAAACTCGAGACAAAGTCGACACAAACGTGAAACACACCTGACACAAACTCGACAAACTCCACATACACGCGACACAAACTCGACACAAACGTGATAAAAACTCGACACAAACTTGACACAAACGTGATAAAAACTCGACACAAACTCGACACAAACTCGACACAAACGTGAAACAAACTCGACACAAACGTGACACAAACATGAAAAAAACTCGACACAAACGTGAAACACATGTGATACAAACATGACACAAAGTCGACACAAACGTGAAACAAAGGTGACAAAAACGTTAAACAAACGTGTCACAAACATGAAACAAACTCAACACAAACGTAACACAAACTCGAAAATAACTCAACAAACTAAAAAAAAAAAACGTGACACAAACTCGACACAAACTCAAAACAAACGTGACACAAACTCGACACAAACTCGACACAAACGTGAAACAAACTCGACACAAACGTGAAACAAACTCGACACAAACGTGATAAAAACTCGACACAAGCGTGACACAAACTCGACACTACCATGAAACAAACGTGAAACAAACGTGAAAGAAACATGACACAAACGTGACACAAACGTGACAAAAACGCAACACAAACGTGATAAAAACACGACGCAAACGTGACACAGACGTGACACAGACTCGACACAAACGTGACAGACTCGACACAAACGTGACACAGACTCGACACAAACGTGACACAGACTCGACACAAACGTGACACAGACTCGACACAAACGTGACACAAACGTGAAACAAACTCGACACAAACCCGACATAAACGTGATACAAACTCGACACAAAATGATAAAAACTCGACACAAACTTGAGACACACTTGACAAAACTCGAAACAAATGTGACACAAACTCGAGACAAAGTCGACACAAACGTGAAACACACCTGACACAAACTCGACAAACTCCACATACACGCGACACAAACTCGACACAAACGTGATAAAAACTCGACACAAACTTGACACAAACGTGATAAAAACTCGACACAAACTCGACACAAACTCGACACAAACATGAAACAAACTCGACACAAACGTGACACAAACATGAAACAAACTCGACACAAACGTGACACAAACGTGAAACACATGTGATACAAACATGACACAAAGTCGACACAAACGTGAAACAAAGGTGACAAAAACGTTAAACAAACGTGTCACAAACATGAAACAAACTCAACACAAACGTAACACAAACTCGAAAATAACTCAACAAACTAAAAAAAAAAAACGTGACACAAACTCGACACAAACTCAAAACAAACTCGACACAAACGTGAAACAAACTCGACACAAACGTGAAACAAACTCAACACAAACGTGGTAAAAACTCGACACAAACGTGATAAAAACTCAACACAAGCGTGACACAAACTCGACACTACCATGAAACAAACATGAAACAAACGTGAAAGAAACATGACACAAACGTGACACAAACGTGACACAAACGTGACAAAAACGCAACACAAACGTGATAAAAACTCGACGCAAACGTGACACAGACGTGACACAGACTCGACACAAACGTGACAGACTCGACACAAACGTGACACAGACTCGACACAAACGTGACACAGACTCGACACAAACGTGACACAGACTCGACACAGACTCGACACAAACGTGATAAAAACTCGACACAAGCGTGACACAAACGTGACACAAATGTGACACAAACTAAATACAAACATGTTAGAAACTCGACACAAACTCGACACAAACGTGACACAAATGTGACACAAACTCGACACAAATGTGACACAAACTCGACACAGACTCGACACAAATGTGATAAAAACTCGACACAAACTCGACACAAACATGAAACAAACATGAACAAACGTGACACAAACTCGACACAAACATGAAACAAACATGAACAAACGTGACACAAACGTGATACAAACTCGACACAAAATTATAAAAACTCGACACAAACGTGAGACACACTCGACAAAACTCGAAACAAATGTGACACAAACTCGAGACAAAGTCGACACAAACGTGAAACACACCTGACACAAACTCGACAAACTCCACATACACGCGACACAAACTCGACACAAACGTGATAAAAATTCGACACAAACTTGACACAAACGTGATAAAAACTCGACACAAACTCGACACAAACTCGACACAAACGTGAAACAAACTCGACACAAACGTGACACAAACATGAAAAAAACTCGACACAAACGTGAAACACATGTGATACAAACATGACACAAAGTCGACACAAACGTGAAACAAAGGTGACAAAAACGTTAAACAAACGTGTCACAAACATGAAACAAACTCAACACAAACGTAACACAAACTCGAAAATAACTCAACAAACTAAAAAAAAAAAACGTGACACAAACTCGACACAAACTCAAAACAAACGTGACACAAACTCGACACAAACTCGACACAAACGTGAAACAAACTCGACACAAACGTGAAACAAACTCGACACAAACGTGATAAAAACTCGACACAAGCGTGACACAAACTCGACACTACCATGAAACAAACGTGAAACAAACGTGAAAGAAACATGACACAAACGTGACACAAACGTGACAAAAACGCAACACAAACGTGATAAAAACACGACGCAAACGTGACACAGACGTGACACAGACTCGACACAAACGTGACAGACTCGACACAAACGTGACACAGACTCGACACAAACGTGACACAGACTCGACACAAACGTGACACAGACTCGACACAAACGTGACACAAACGTGAAACAAACTCGACACAAACCCGACATAAACGTGATACAAACTCGACACAAAATGATAAAAACTCGACACAAACTTGAGACACACTTGACAAAACTCGAAACAAATGTGACAAACTCGAGACAAAGTCGACACAAACGTGAAACACACCTGACACAAACTCGACAAACTCCACATACACGCGACACAAACTCGACACAAACGTGATAAAAACTCGACACAAACTTGACACAAACGTGATAAAAACTCGACACAAACTCGACACAAACTCGACACAAACATGAACAAACTCGACACAAAATTATAAAAACTCGACACAAACGTGAGACACACTCGACAAAACTCGAAACAAATGTGACACAAACCCGACACAAACTCGAAACAAACGTGACACAAATGTGACACAAACGTGACACAAACGCGACACAAACTCGACACAAATGTGACACAAACTCGACACAAATGTGACACAAACTCGACACAAATGTGACACAAACTCGACACAAATGTGACACAAACTCAACACAGACTCGACACAGACTCAACACAAATGTGACACAAACGTGAAACAAACTCGACACAAACCCGACATAAACGTGACACAAACTCGACATAAACGTGATACAAACTCGACAAAAATGATAAAAACTCGACACAAACTTGAGACACACTCGACAAAACTCGAAACAAATGTGACACAAACTCGAGACAAAGTCGACACAAACGTGAAACACACCTGACACAAACTCGACAAACTCCACATACACGCGACACAAACTCGACACAAACGTGATAAAAACTCATGAATGAAAAACAAACGTGACACAAAGTGACACAAAGTGACACAAACTCGAAACAAACGTGACACAGACTCGACACAAATGTGACACAAACTCGATACAAACATGACTGAAAATCAAACGTGACACAAACTCGACACAAACGTGACACAAACGTGACACAAACTCGACACAAAATCGATACAAACTCGACACAAACCCGACACAAACTCGAAACAAATGTGACACAAACTCGAGACAAGGTCGACACAAACGTGAAACACACCTGACACAAACTCGACAAACTCCACATACACGCGACACAAACTCGACACAAACGTGATAAAAACTCATGAATGAAAAACAAACGTGACACAAATGTGACACAAACTCGATACAAACATGACTGAAAATCAAACGTGACACAAACTCGACACAAACGTGACACAAACTCGACACAAAATCGATACAAACTCGACACAAACTCGACACAAACCCGACACAAACTCGAAACAAACGTGACACAAACTCGACAAAAACTGGACACAAACTCGACAAAAACTCGACACAAACGTGACACAAACGTGACACAGACTCGACACAAACTCGACACAAACTCGACACAAACTCGACACAAACGTGACACAAACCCGACACAAACTCGAAACAAACGTGACACAAACGTGACACAAACGCGACACAAACTCGACACAAATGTGACACAAACTCGACACAAATGTGACACAAACTCGACACAGACTCGACACAGACTCGACACAAATGTGACACAAACGTGAAACGAACTCGACACAAACCCGACATAAACGCGACACAAACTCGACATAAACGTGATACAAACTCGACACAAAATGATAAAAACTCGACACAAACTTGAAACACACCTGACACAAACTCGACAAACTCCACATACACGCGACACAAACTCGACACAAACTCGACACAAACGTGATAAAAACTCGACACAAACTTGACACAAACGTGATAAAAACTCGACACAAACTCGACACAAACATGAAACAAACATGAACAAACTCGACACAAAATTATAAAAACTCGACACAAACGTGAGACACACTCGACAAAACTCGAAACAAATGTGACACAAACTCGAGACAAAGTCGACACAAACGTGAAACACACCTGACACAAACTCGACAAACTCCACATACACGCGACACAAACTCGACACAAACGTGATAAAAACTCGACACAAACTTGACACAAACGTGATAAAAACTCGACACAAACTCGACACAAACGTGAAACAAACTCGACACAAACGTGAAACAAACTCGACACAAACGTGACACAAACATGAAAAAAACTCGACACAAACGTGACACAAACGTGAAACACATGTGATACAAACATGACACAAAGTCGACACAAACGTGAAACAAAGGTGACAAAAACGTTAAACAAACGTGTCACAAACATGAAACAAACTCAACACAAACGTAACACAAACTCGAAAATAACTCAACAAACTAAAAAAAAAAAAACGTGACACAAACTCGACACAAACTCAAAACAAACGTGACACAAACTCGACACAAACTCGACACAAACGTGAAACAAACTCGACACAAACGTGAAACAAACTCGACACAAACGTGATAAAAACTCGACACAAGCGTGACACAAACTCGACACTACCATGAAACAAACATGAAACAAACGTGAAAGAAACATGACACAAACGTGACACAAACGTGACAAAAACGCAACACAAACGTGATAAAAACACGACGCAAACGTGACACAGACGTGACACAGACTCGACACAAACGTGACAGACTCGACACAAACGTGACACAGACTCGACACAAACGTGACACAGACTCGACACAAACGTGACACAGACTCGACACAAACGTGACACAAACGTGAAACAAACTCGACACAAACCCGACATAAACGTGATACAAACTCGACACAAAATGATAAAAACTCGACACAAACTTGAGACACACTTGACAAAACTCGAAACAAATGTGACACAAACTCGAGACAAAGTCGACACAAACGTGAAACACACCTGACACAAACTCGACAAACTCCACATACACGCGACACAAACTCGACACAAACGTGATAAAAACTCGACACAAACTTGACACAAACGTGATAAAAACTCGACACAAACTCGACACAAACATGAAACAAACTCGACACAAACGTGACACAAACATGAAACAAACTCGACACAAACGTGACACAAACGTGAAACACATGTGATACAAACATGACACAAAGTCGACACAAACGTGAAACAAAGGTGACAAAAACGTTAAACAAACGTGTCACAAACATGAAACAAACTCAACACAAACGTAACACAAACTCGAAAATAACTCAACAAACTAAAAAAAAAAAACGTGACACAAACTCGACACAAACTCAAAACAAACTCGACACAAACGTGAAACAAACTCGACACAAACGTGAAACAAACTCAACACAAACGTGATAAAAACTCGACACAAACGTGATAAAAACTCAACACAAGCGTGACACAAACTCGACACTACCATGAAACAAACATGAAACAAACGTGAAAGAAACATGACACAAACGTGACACAAACGTGACACAAACGTGACAAAAACGCAACACAAACGTGATAAAAACTCGACGCAAACGTGACACAGACGTGACACAGACTCGACACAAACGTGACAGACTCGACACAAACGTGACACAGACTCGACACAAACGTGACACAGACTCGACACAAACGTGACACAGACTCGACACAGACTCGACACAAACGTGATAAAAACTCGACACAAGCGTGACACAAACGTGACACAAATGTGACACAAACTAAATACAAACATGTTAGAAACTCGACACAAACTCGACACAAACGTGACACAAACGTGACACAAACGCGACACAAACTCGACACAAATGTGACACAAACTCGACACAAATGTGACACAAACTCGACACAGACTCGACACAAATGTGATAAAAACTCGACACAAACTCGACACAAACATGAAACAAACATGAACAAACGTGACACAAACTCGACACAAACATGAAACAAACATGAACAAACGTGACACAAACGTGATACAAACTCGACACAAAATTATAAAAACTCGACACAAACGTGAGACACACTCGACAAAACTCGAAACAAATGTGACACAAACTCGAGACAAAGTCGACACAAACGTGAAACACACCTGACACAAACTCGACAAACTCCACATACACGCGACACAAACTCGACACAAACGTGATAAAAACTCGACACAAACTTGACACAAACGTGATAAAAACTCGACACAAACTCGACACAAACTCGACACAAACGTGAAACAAACTCGACACAAACGTGACACAAACATGAAAAAAACTCGACACAAACGTGACACAAACGTGAAACACATGTGATACAAACATGACACAAAGTCGACACAAACGTGAAACAAAGGTGACAAAAACGTTAAACAAACGTGTCACAAACATGAAACAAACTCAACACAAACGTAACACAAACTCGAAAATAACTCAACAAACTAAAAAAAAAAAACGTGACACAAACTCGACACAAACTCAAAACAAACGTGACACAAACTCGACACAAACTCGACACAAACGTTAAACAAACTCGACACAAACGTGATAAAAACTCGACACAAGCGTGACACAAACTCGACACTACCATGAAACAAACATGAAACAAACGTGAAAGAAACATGACACAAACGTGACACAAACGTGACAAAAACGCAACACAAACGTGATAAAAACTCGACGCAAACGTGACAGACGTGACACAGACTCGACACAAACGTGACAGACTCGACACAAACGTGACACAGACTCAACACAAACGTGACACAGACTCGACACAAACGTGACACAGACTCGACACAAACGTGACACAGACTCGACACAAACGTGACACAGACTCGACACAGACTCGACACAGACTCGACACAAATGTGACACAAACGTGAAACAAACTCGACACAAACCCGACATAAACGTGATACAAACTCGACACAAAATGATAAAAACTCGACACAAACTTGAGACACACTTGACAAAACTCGAAACAAATGTGACACAAACTCGAGACAAAGTCGACACAAACGTGAAACACACCTGACACAAACTCGACAAACTCCACATACACGCGACACAAACTCGACACAAACGTGATAAAAACTCGACACAAACTTGACACAAACGTGATAAAAACTCGACACAAACTCGACACAAACTCGACACAAACTCGACACAAACATGAAACAAACTCGACACAAACGTGACACAAACATGAAACAAACTCGACACAAACGTGACACAAACGTGAAACACATGTGATACAAACATGACACAAAGTCGACACAAACGTGAAACAAAGGTGACAAAAACGTTAAACAAACGTGTCACAAACATGAAACAAACTCAACACAAACGTAACACAAACTCGAAAATAACTCAACAAACTAAAAAACACAAACGTAACACAAACTCGAAAATAACTCAACAAACTAAAAAAAAAAAACGTGACACAAACTCGACACAAACTCGACACAAACGTGAAACAAACTCGACACAAACGTGAAACAAACTCGACACAAACGTGAAACAAACTCGACACAAACGTGATAAAAACTTGACACAAACGTGATAAAAACTCGACACAAGCGTGACACAAACTCGACACTACCATGAAACAAACATGAAACAAACGTGAAAGAAACATGACACAAACGTGACACAAACGTGACACAAACGTGACAAAAACGCAACACAAACGTGATAAAAACTCGACGCAAACGTGACACAGACGTGACACAGACTCGACACAAACGTGACAGACTCGACACAAACGTGACACAGACTCGACACAAACGTGACACAGACTCGACACAAACGTGACACAGACTCGACACAGACTCGACACAAACGTGATAAAAACTCGACACAAGCGTGACACAAACGTGACACAAATGTGACACAAACTAAATACAAACATGTTAGAAACTCGACACAAACTCGACACAAACGTGACACAAACTCGACAAACTAAAAAAAAAACGTGACACAAACGTGAAAAAAACTCGACACAAGCGTGACACAAACATGACACAAACGTGACACAAATGTGACACAAACTAAATACAAACATGTTAGAAACTCGACACAAACTCGACACAAACTCGACACAAACTCGACACAAACTCGACAAACGTGATAAAAACTCGACACAAACTTGACACAAACGTAACACAGACTTGACACAGACTCGAAACAAACGTGAAACAAACTCGACACAAACTCGACACAAACTCGACAAACGTGACACAAACTCGACACAAACTCGACACAAACTCGACACAAACTCGACACAAACGTGAAACAAACTCGACACAAACGTGAAACAAACTCGACACAAACGTGATAAAAACGCGACACAAGCGTGACACAAACTCGACACAGACTCGACACAAACGTGACAGACTCGACACAAACGTGACACAGACTCGACACAGACGTGACACAGACTCGACACAGACGTGACACAGACTCGACACAAACGTGACACAGACTCGACACAAACGTGATAAAAACTCGACACAAACGTGACACAGACGTGACACAGACTCGACACAAACGTGACAAAGACTCGACACAAACGTGACACAGACTCGACACAAACGTGACACAGACTCGACACAAACGTGACACAGACTCGACACAAACGTGATAAAAACTCGACACAAACTCGACACAAACGTGATAAAAACTCGACACAAACTCGACACAAACTCGACACAAACGTGACACAAACGTGAAACAAACTCGACACAAACGTGAAACAAACTCGACACAAACGTGACACAAACATGAAACAAACTCGACACAAACGTGATACAAACATGACACAAAGTCGACACAAACGTGAAACAAAGGTGACAAAAACGTGAAACAAACTCAACACAAACGTAACACAAACTCGAAACAAACTCGACAAACTAAAAAAAAAAACGTGACACAAACTCGACACAAACGTGAAACAAACGTGACACAAACGTGAAACAAACTCGACACAAACGTGATAAAAACTCGACACAAGCGTGATAAAAACTCGACACAAGCGTGACACAAACTCGACACTAACATGAAACAAACATGAAACAAACTAAAAAAAAACGTGACACAAACTCGACACAAACTCAAAACAAACGTGACACAAACGTGAAAGAAACATGACACAAACGTGACACAAACGTGACACAAACTCGACACAAACGTGACACAAACTCGACACAAACGTGACACAAACGTAACACAAACTCGACACAAACGCAACACAAACATGACAAAAACGCAACACAAACGTGATAAAAACTCGATGCAAACATGACACAGACTCGACACAAACGTGACACAGACTCGACACAAATGTGACACAGACTCGACACAAACTCGACACAAACGTGATAAAAACTCGACACAAACGTGACACAGACTCGACACAGACTCGACACAAACTCGACACAAACTCGACACAAACTCGACAAACTCGACACAAACTCGACACAAACGTGATAAAAACGCAACACAAACGTGATAAAAACTCGACACAAACGTGACACAGACTCAACACAAACGTGACACAGACTCGACACAAACGTGACACAGACTCGACACAAACTCGACACAAACGTGATAAAAACTCGACACAAACGTGACACAGACTCGACACAAACGTGACACAGACTCGACACAGACTCGACACAAACTCGACAAACTCGACACAAACTCGACACAAACGTGATAAAAATGCAACACAAACGTGATAAAAACTCGACACAAACTTGACACAAAGGTGACACAGACTCGACACAAACTCGACACAAACTCGACACAAACGTGACAAAAACGTGACAAAAACGCAACACAAACGTGAAACAAACCTGTCACAATCATGAAACAAACTCGACACAAACGCAACACAAACGTGATAAAAACTCGACACAAACTTGACACAAACGTGACACAGACTCGACACAAACTCGACACAAACGTGATAAAAACGCAACACAAACGTGAAACAAACCTGTCACAAACATGAAACAAACTCGACACAAACGCAACACAAACATGATAAAATCTCGACACAAACGCAACACAAACATGATAAAAACTCGACACAAACTTGACACAAACGTGACACAGACTTGACACAGACTCGAAACAAACGTGAAACAAACTCAACACAAACGTAACACAAACTCGAAACAAACGTGAAACAAACGTGAAACAAACGTGAAACAAACGTGAAACAAACGTGAAACAAACGTGAAACAAACGTAACACAAACTCGAAACAAACGTAACACAAACTCGAAACAAACGTGAAACAAACGTGAAACAAACGTGACAAAAACGTAACACATACTCGACAAACTAAAAAAAAAACGTGACACAAACTCGACACAAACTTGACACAAACGTGACACAAACTCGACACAATCGTCACACAATCGTGACACAAACTCGAAACCATCGTGACACAAACTCGAAACCAACTTGACACAAACTCGAAACCAACTTGACACAAACTCGACACAAATTTGATAAAAACTCAACACAAACGTGACACAAACTAAATACAAACGTGAAACAAACTCGACACAAACGTGAAACAAACTCGACACAAACTCGACACAAACGTGACAAAAACGTGACAAAAACGTTTTAAAAACGCAACACAAACGTGACACAGACTCGACATAGACTCGACACAAACGTGACACAGACTCGACACAAACGTGACACAAACTCGACACAAACGTGACACAAACTCGACACAAACATGACACAAACTCGACACAAACTCGACACAAACTCGACACAAACGTGACAAAAACGTGACAAAAACGTGATAAAAACGCAACACAAACGTGACACAGACTCGACACAGACTCGACACAGACTCGACACAAACTCGACACAAACTCGACACAAACGTGACAAAAACGTGACAAAAACGTGATAAAAACGCAACACAAACGTGACACAGACTCGACACAGACTCGACACAGACTCGACACAAACGTGACACAGACTCAACACAAACTCGACACAAACGTGATAAAAACTCGACACAAACGTGATAAAAACTCGACACAAACGTGACAAAAACGTGACAAAAACGTGATAAAAACGCAACACAAACTCGACACAAACTCGACACAAACTCGACACAAACTCGACACAAACTCAACACAAACGTGAAACAAACTCAACACAAACGTAACACAAACTCGAAACAAACGTGACAAAAACGTAACACATACTCGACAAACTAAAAAAAAAACGTGACACAAACATGACACAAACTCGACACAAATATGAAACAAACATGAAACAAACGTGAAAGAAACATGACACAAACGTAACTCAAACTCGACAAACTAAAAACAAACGTGACACAAACTCAACACAAACGTGAAAGAAACGTGACACAAACGTGACACATACTCGACACAAACTCGACACAAACTCAACACAAACATGAAACAAACGTGAAACAAACGTGACAAAAACTCGAAACCAACTCGACACAAACGTGACACAAACGTGACACAAACTCGACACAAACATGAAACAAACGTGAAACAAACGTGAAACAAACGTGACAAAAACGTGACACAAACTCGAAACCAACTCGACACAAACGTGACACAATCGTGACACAATTGTGACACAAACTCGACACAAACTCGACACAAACGTGACACAAACTCGAAACCAACTTGACACAAACTCGACACAAACTCGACACAAACTCGACACAAACTCGACACAAACGTGACACAAACGTGAAACAAACTCGACACAAACGTGACACAGACTCGACACAAACGTGAAACAAACTCGACACAAACGTGACACAGACTCGACACAAACTCGACACAAACTCGACACAAACGTGACACAAACGTGAAACAAACTCGACACAAACGTGAAAAAAACTCGACACAAGCGTGACACAAACATGACACAAACATGACACAAACGTGACACAAATGTGACACAAACTAAATACAAACATGTTAGAAACTCGACACAAACTCGACACAAACTCGACACAAACTCGACACAAACTCGAAACAAACGTGAAACAAACTCGACACAAACGTGAAACAAACGTGAAACAAACTCGACACAAACTCGACACAAACGTGAAACAAACTCGACACAAACGTGAAACAAACTTGACACAAACGTGAAACAAACTCGACAAACTAAAAAAAAGTGACACAAACTCGACAAACTAAAAAAAAGTGACACAAACGTGAAACAAACGTGAAACAAACTCGACACAAACGTGAAACAAACTTGACACAAACGTGAAACAAACTCGACAAACTAAAAAAAAGTGACACAAACTCGACAAACTAAAAAAAAGTGACACAAACGTGAAACAAACGTGAAACAAACTCGACACAAACGTGAAACAAACTCGACAAACTAAAAAAAAGTGACACAAACTCGACACAAGCGTGACACAAACTCGACACAAACTCGACACAAACGGGACAACAATCATCTCAACGATCACAAAAATATTGTAATTGTTGAAAAGTCATTTTTCCACATTCCGTCTGAATGACACACACTTTAGGGATAGGTTCACTTGATTTATCGAAGACGACTTCTCTCTAACAGAAATTTTGTAGCAGCTCCTCTAGCATTCGTTTTGTTTTCCGGAATCATTTTTATTTTGTTTGAATTTTAGTTTAGTCTTAAATCGTAGTTTACCAGGGAACGCCCAACACATGTCAGGACTGATAAATATGTAGTATGCCATTCATTTTAAATAATTGTCATTCCAATGCTGTTGTCCATGTTTGAGCAGCTCTACAAGACACTTTATGTTTTCCTGGAAAACAAACTGTTCAAAAGAGAAGTTCTGAGCAGAACGAGTGCTTCACCCTCACCTCCCTCCACTCCTCTGTCTTCCCTCTCCACTCCTTCCATTGGATGATCCACCCATTCCCGACACAGCTCCGAGCTCTCCTCACGGGATCCACAACAGCACAAGCGTAGCAGTAAGCCCCGTAGGAGAGATGACGCGTGGGTGATAACCCCCGCCGCCATAACCCTTCCATCACAACAGCAGCTGCTCGCTGGCATCCAAGGGTGGCAGACGGAGGGCCGCCTGAGCCGGCACCCTTTGGACCTGGAGCGAGCACATGCTTTCAAAATAGCCGCCGTGCAGTCCATGGCTGGCTGGCGGCAACTTCTGCTTGGTTCAGAGCGCTTTCATAAAGAGGGCAGAGCAAACAAAGTCAATTCCAGTTGTGCTCTTCATGCTCTCAAAACTGTTTCGCTGAAAATTTGCTGACGTCCCTTTTTTCTTCCTTTTACTCCAGAGTCCTGCTTCACCAAAGTACACAAAGGAGAGACCGGGAGATAAAAGCGATAAGAGGATGGAGAGACTGTCCTGGAAAAAAAAAAAGACTAGATGTGCTTCAGCTTTGAAGCAGCATGACCGCAGGACTGCTCAAAATATAAATACAGTGGGAATAGCTGAGCTTCTGGTGGGTTCAGCACAGGCTCTTTGTTACGCTTCAGCAGAGTTTGAATCCACGACGACATGAGCAGAAACTAATGATCCAAGCTGATCCAACAAGCAGATCTGAACAATGCATTCCTTTTGTGGCTGCACTCCCCCCCAAAATAAGCAAACTATTTTGTCCACAGGTAGTGCCACAACTAAGGAGAGAAAACAACTACTACAGCACAAAGTAAAGAGAAAGTTGTCCTGTTGACCCGCTGGTCAGAAACAAGCAATGTTTTCCAATGTTTAGGGAGCCTTTCTTCCCATCGCGGAGCCTCCGTATCTGGTCTGTAAGACGACCTTCTTCGTCTGAGTGCACTGCAAATCAAAACCTCCCCCATTCAACCACAAAAAAAAGAAGAAAAAAGGAAAACACACACACACACACACACACACACACACACACACACACACACACACACACACACACACACACACACAGGGAAGGTCTGCAGGAGGAGCTGAGCTAAGAAAGTAATACGTCTCACACAGACGAGCGCAAGCGACGTTTAGACAGACAGATCAGCCTTGTTTCTTCTAAAAGAAGAAAACCACCAATGAATGACTGAAGTTTAGACGAGCAACGAAAAGCTGCAATTAACTTGAACTCCTTTTCCAGGAACAGAAGAACTTCTGAGTACGGATCACTGCAAAGAGGGAAGAATGGAAGAATGAACTTCACTCAGTCCAGATGATGTCAGAGGGACAGAGATAAGAAACAGAGCTTTCACTACGATAGGACATGTAGCTGATGTGTTTTCTCACCAACACAAATGCCTTTATAAATGACGTTATAAAATAAGATGAAGTAGACTGAAGAGTGTGAATTAGATTGACATTGATGTAATAACGTGAAATCTGTACAATCCAGCCTGTTTTTCCTAACTGAAGACCAAGCGCAGGATGTGCTTCCTGTGTGAGCTCAGAGAGGTTCAGGACTCGTTGATCCAGTTCTGCACAGCAACAGCCAGTCTGTTCTTGTGTGTAAGCAGCCAGATCCAAGGACAGTTTCCACCCACAGTCCATCTCTTTTATGAGCAGGTAAATCGCTTGTATGCTGTCAACAATGGTTCCACACACAGTCGGGGTTCAGGTGTGTGATGCAAGCAGGTGTGGTGCTACTGACAGACAGAACAAAGAGGCTGGGACAACGTGCAGAGCAAATATGCTCTGCCTCAAATCAAAACATTGCAGCGGGTCACTTTGAATGTCTGAAATCACTTTCGGCTGAAAAATGCAAACATAACAAACGCACTGTGATGTCACAGACCCACATCCGGGTCCTCATCGTTGACTACAAACAGAGTTGTGCTGATTCTGATACCGTTATCAGTATGCGCACCGATTCTGCCAAAAATAGGTGTACGATGATCTGCAAGTATCCGTGCACCATCACATTACTATTTCACAAACAATTCAATTTCTTCTTGATTGCTGTAAAAGCTGCAACAGGAAGTTACACAATACTGTGGGACAAAAGCAGCTGCTCTGAGCTACGTCGTATTTTCATTGCTGTCATTTTACGTTGAAATGGAAAAACGATGGTATCATGTACCGAAGGAGCCGTCAGGTGAAGGGACGTGGATGACTCGCCTTTCCGTCGTCAAAACCGATGGCTGGAATACGTCTGTGCCGCTGGCTTCTGCACACTGAATGAGACTAGGACTGAGTCAACAAGTCCAGCTGTAACCCGGTGAAAGGCGGATCAGACTGCAGTCACAGCTCTCCGAGACCGCTGAGACAGCCCCATGATCACAACCACAAGGACAAAGAGCTTTATACAATTAAAAACCTTCTAAAAGAATCAAATTCCCCAGTGTATTCACACAGATACAGAAAAACTGTTAAAGACAAACTTGGGGCACTCCCTGGTCAGCCGGGCCCACCTGGGACTTGTTCCAGGTGGACATGCCTGGCCTTCAGGAGGCATCCCAAACCACATCAACCGGCTCCTCTAAGTGTAGCAGCGACTGTACGCCACCAGGACTTGAACTTGCACACATACAAGCAGCTGCTGACCAAGCAACCACACATCGTGGCTACAGGCATGGCGAGGACGTTTTGACTGACGTGGCAAACCCAGCTGACGATGATGTCAGCTAAAAGATGCATCGCAGGAGATCGCTAAAACTGGAGCAGATGTGGAGGGTCAAATCCAAAGTTTATTCATTTATATGCAGCAAAATGAATATCGGTTACGCAAGTTGTAAGAATTTTACAGTCAGAAGAAGGAAAAAAAGAGGGAAGCGAAAGAAGAGAAGACAAAGAAGCTCTCTGAGATGGCTCAGCAAGGGGGGGGGGTAAGGGGAAATTATATGAAACTAAAGCTGGTGTTTGTGTGTGCATGTGGTGGACTGACTGTGAAAAAGGCCTGTCACAATAATGACTCTGTTATGAGAAAAAGCCACCAGAACAGAGGTGCAGAACAAGAGGGAGAGGGAGAAGACTCACAAGGCAACGTCTAGGAAAAGGGTCTCAAATAAACCCTGGGGAGGAGGAGGAATGGAAAGAGAAGATGGAAGAGGAGGAGGAGGAAAAGGAGGAGGAGAATGAGGAGGAGGAGAATGAGGAGGAGGAGAATGAGGAGTAGGAATAGAAAGAGAAGATGGAAGAGAATGAGGAGGAGAATGAGGAGGAGGAGGAAGGGAAAGAGAAGATGGAAGAGGAGGAGGAGAATGAGGAGGAGGAGGAATGGAAAGAGAAGATGGAAGAGGAGGAGGAGGAAGGGAAAGAGAAGATGGAAGAGCGGGAGGAGGAGGAGGAGGAAGAGGAAGGGAAAGAGAAGATGGAAGAGCAGGAGGAGGAGGAGGAGGAGGAGGAAGAGGAAGGGGAAGAGAAGATGGAAGAGCAGGAGGAGGAAGGGAAAGAGAAGATGACAGAGGAGGAGAATAAGGAGGAGGAAGGGAAAGAGAAGATGACAGAGGAGGAGAATAAGGAGGAGGAAGGGAAAGAGAAGATGACAGAGGAGGAGAATAAGGAGGAGGAAGGGAAAGAGAAGATGGCAGAGGAGGAGAATAAGGAGGAGGAAGGGAAAGAGAAGATGGAAGAGGAGGAGGAGAATGAGGAGGAGGAGGAATGGAAAGAGAAGGAGGAGAATGAGGAGGAGGAGGAATGGAAAGAGAAGATGGAAGAGGAGGAGGAAAATGAGGAGGAGGAGGAGGAATGGAAAGAGAAGATGGAAGAGGAGGAGGAGAGGAATGAGGAGGAGGAGAATGGGGAGGAGGAGGAGGAAGGGAAAGAGAAGATGGAAGACGAGGAAAATGAGAATGAGGAGGAGAATGAGGAGGAGAATGAGGAGGAGGAGAATGAGGAGGAGGAGGAGGAGGAGGAAGGGAAAGAGAAGATGGAAGAGGAGGAGGAAGGGAAAGAGAAGATGGAAGAGGAGGAGGAGGAGGAAGGGAAAGAGAAGATGGAAGAGGAGGAGGAGGAAGGGAAAGAGAAGATGGAAGAGGAAGAGGAGGAGGAGGATGAGGAAGGGAAAGAGAAGATGGAAGAGCAGGAAGAAGAGGAGGAAGGAGGGGGAAGGGAAAGAGAAGATGGCAGAGGAGGAGAATAAGGAGGAGGAGGAGGAAGGGAAAGAGAAGATGGAAGAGCAGGAGGAGGAGGAGGAAGGAGGGGGAAGGGAAAGAGAAGATGGAAGAGGAGGAGGAATGGAAAGAGAAGATGGAAGAGGAGGAGGAGAATGAGGAGGAGGAGGAATGGAAAAGGAGGAGAATGAGGAGGAGGAGGAATGGAAAAGGAGGATAATGAGGAGAATGAGAAGGAGGAGGAATGGAAAAGGAGGATAATGAGGAGAATGAGAAGGAGGAGGAGGAGGAGGAATGGAAAGAGAAGATTGAAGAAGAGGAGGAGAATAAGGAGGAGGAGGAATGGAAAAGGAGGAGAATGAGAAGGAGGAGGAGGAGGAGGAAGGGAAAGAGAAGATGGCAGAGGAGGAGAATAAGGAGGAGGAATGGAAAGAGAAGATGAAGAAGAGGAGGAGAATGAGGAGGAGGAGGAATGGAAAAGGAGGATAATGAGGAGAATGAGAAGGAGGAGGAGGAGTAGGAAGGGAAAGAGAAGATGGCAGAGAAGGAGGAGGAAGGGAAAGAGAAGGAGGAGGAGAATGGGGAGGAGGAGGAAGGGAAGGAGAAGACGAAAGAGGAGGAGGAGGAAGGGAAAGAGAAGATGGAAGAGGAGGAGAAGACAAACAGAGGGAGGAGGAGGAGGAGGAGAATTTGGAGGAGGGGAGGGGAAAGAAGAGAAGGAGGAGAAGGAAGATGAAGAATGAGAAGAAAGAGAAGGATAAGTAGGGGGTAGAGAAGGTGGAGAAGGAGGACAAAGAGTAAGAGGAAGAGTAAGAGGAGAAGGCAGATAAGGAAGAGGAGGAGGATGAAAATGAGGAGGAGAAGTAGTAGGAGAAAGAGAAGAACTAGGAGAAGAGAAAAAGTAGTAGGGGAAGGAGAAAGAGGAGGAGGAGGAGGAGGAGGGAGAGGTCGTGGGGGGTTGAGCTGTTTCATTTCTGTGGTTTCTCTCTCACTGATGCACACCGGGATGATCAAATGAAAGGTGAAAGGTCGCCCCCAGTTTGGTGCCGGAGTACCAGGTCCCAGCTGCTGTGAGGTTGTTCCCGCCTCTGAGACCTCACCCTAACGATGGCAGAAACGAGCGTTCTCACGAGCCGCGTGTCGGCTGGACATCCAACGACTCGCCGGCTCCTCCGAAGCACGAAGCAGCGAACACTGTCGAGGACGTAGATACAGATGGGAGTGGTGGCCTAGTGGTTACAGGGGTGGGCTTGGGCGAAACTAGTGATGGGTTGAAAGCAGAGGTCCAGTTTCAGTGTGTATCGTACATACTGACAAGAATGGTCATGAAAAAAAAAAAAGATACACGGAGGCGCTCTGTTGTTCCCGAAGGTCTTCGTAGCCGTGTAAACAGCGTCAGTTAAGCAAGTGATCAATATTCCCGAGTATAATGTGCTCTAGTGTGCACAATTCTGTGCACATTCTACTAAATGAATTTGAATTGTTTTTGTTGTGTTTGTGTTGTGTTGGGGTTGGCATCATAGGTAAAACTGCACATAAAAGTAAAGACTTAACATCCAGCTGATTAAAAACACGAGAATGAACAAAACTCTGCCATCAGCTACTGACATTACAGTCCACACACGTTGACCGAGAGCCTCCATGAAGGTTTTTCTGAACTCCAAGTTCCACAAGCTATGTTTGATTTAACACTCGCGGTAGTAAACAGTCCCACCTGGTCTCTTGGCCAAGCGGAGGTTGAGTAAGGGGGAGGAGGGCAGTGAACGCGTGAAGCCCTCCATCATCCTGACATCTGAGCCCTCTGAATCGATGCTACTGCCACCTGCTGGGACAGAGGAAACGGCGACGGATGAAGACTCCAACTGGCTGCTGTATGACAGCTCGAAAAACATGGAAAGATCAGAAAAACTGACTGACCGTCAGTCTGACCGTAAGACGGAGCTACTGACCGCTGTTGTTTGTCTTGCGACTCTTGCCTCCCAGCAGCATCTTCAGGCTGTTTCGGAACATGGTTGCCCACGACGACCGGTCACAGACTTCCTGTTAACAAGCCCAAGGGAGAGACAAGCAGAGAAGAAGAATCATCTCCTCGTCCAGCTGACTGGCTCGTGGAGCCAGACTTACAGTGTAAATGTGTTGTGTTTAAACGCTACGCGACTTCTCTCTTTTAGTGCACCTTAGAAAGCAAAACCTTTCCTGACAGTATAATCATAGCAAAAGAATGTGCTTTGGCTTATATAATAACTCTGGCCGAGCCCAGAGCTGACAGACAGAAGAGCATCGCAGTGAGAACCGGTGCTACTCTGCGCCCAACGCTGCACCAGGCACAAAGTGGGACACCACGTCAAGCCGCACTGGGCTGTGGAGGAGACGGGCGCATGTGCCGGTGCAGTGCTGGGCTAGATGCAAGAACTGGTTATGCAAGGACCGAGGCTCAGGACTATCAAAACCAGTATAAAACAAAATGACCACCATCACCAAGTCACATACAGTACGTGAAGCAGAACCAAGAAATGGAAGAGGAGCTGCTTGCTCCTGTCCCGTGGCGCCTACACTCACAATTATGACAATTCTTTTTAGATGTATATACCTGCTTTATCCTTTGCAGGGTCACGGGGGCTGCCGGAGCCTATCCCGACTCATTACAGGCGAGAGGGTCCACCTGGACAGGTCGCCAGTCCATCACAGGACCACATACAAGAACAACCGTGTATGCTCACACCTATGGGCACCCGGAGTACCCAGAGTACCCGCAGGGAACTCCAAGCACGGGGAGAACATGCAAACTCCACACAGTTCATTTTTTTTCAGATAAACAGCTGCAGAATAATTTGACTAACTCTGCATAATCGGTACTCAACCACACAGAATTTCTAGTCCTCCCTCTCTCTCACTTTACTACAGTGTGACACACACACACCCAAACCACTGTGTGCTAATGTTGTTGTTAGGCAACAATCTGCCATTGCTAAGCAATACGTTAAGGAGAATAAGGAGAATAAGGAGAGTAGGAGAATAAGGAGAATAAGGAGAGTAGGAGAATAAGGAGAATAAGGAGAGTAAGGAGAGTAGGAGAATAAGGAGAATAAGGAGAATAAGGAGAGTAGGAGAATAAGGAGAATAAGGAGAATAAGGAGAGTAGGAGAATAAGGAGAATAAGGAGAGTAGGAGAATAAGGAGAATAAGGAGAGTAGGAGAATAAGGAGAATAAGGAGAGTAGGAGAATAAGGAGAATAAGGAGAGTAGGAGAATAAGGAGAATAAGGAGAATAAGGAGAGTAGGAGAATAAGGAGAATAAGGAGAGTAGGAGAATAAGGAGAATAAGGAGAGTAGGAGAATAAGGAGAATAAGGAGAATAAGGAGAATAAGGAGAATAAGGAGAGTAGGAGAATAAGGAGAATAAGGAGAATAAGGAGAGTAGGAGAATAAGGAGAATAAGGAGAGTAGGAGAATAAGGAGAGTAGGAGAATAAGGAGAATAAGGAGAGTAGGAGAATAAGGAGAATAAGGAGAGTAGGAGAATAAGGAGAATAAGGAGAATAAGGAGAGTAGGAGAATAAGGAGAGTAGGAGAATAAGGAGAGTAGGAGAATAAGGAGAATAAGGAGAGTAGGAGAATAAGGAGAATAAGGAGAATAAGGAGAGTAGGAGAATAAGGAGAATAAGGAGAATAAGGAGAGTAGGAGAATAAGGAGAGTAGGAGAATAAGGAGAATAAGGAGAGTAGGAGAATAAGGAGAATAAGGAGAGTAGGAGAATAAGGAGAGTAGGAGAATAATGACAATAAGGAGAATAAGGAGAGTAGGAGAATAAGGAGAATAAGGAGAATAAGGAGAATAAGGAGAGTAGGAGAATAATGACAATAAGGAGAGTAGGAGAATAAGGAGAGTAGGAGAATAAGGAGAATAAGGAGAATAAGGAGAGTAGGAGAATAATGACAATAAGGAGAGTAGGAGAATAAGGAGAGTAGGAGAATAAGGAGAATAAGGAGAGTAGGAGAATAAGGAGAGTAGGAGAATAATGACAATAAGGAGAATAAGGAGAATAGGAGAATAAGGAGAATAAGGAGAGTAGGAGAATAAGGAGAATAAGGAGAATAAGGAGAGTAGGAGAATAATGACAATAAGGAGAGTAGGAGAATAAGGAGAGTAGGAGAATAAGGAGAATAAGGAGAGTAGGAGAATAATGACAATAAGGAGAATAAGGAGAATAAGGAGAGTAGGAGAATAAGGAGAATAAGGAGAGTAGGAGAATAAGGAGAATAAGGAGAGTAGGAGAATAAGGAGAGTAGGAGAATAATGACAATAAGGAGAATAAGGAGAATAGGAGAATAAGGAGAATAAGGAGAATAAGGAGAGTAGGAGAATAAGGAGAATAAGGAGAATAAGGAGAATAAGGAGAGTAGGAGAATAAGGAGAATAAGGAGAGTAAGAGAATAAGGAGAGTAGGAGAATAATGACAATAAGGAGAATAAGGAGAATAGGAGAATAAGGAGAATAAGGAGAATAAGGAGAGTAGGAGAATAAGGAGAATAAGGAGAGTAGGAGAATAATGACAATAAGGAGAGTAGGAGAATAAGGAGAGTAGGAGAATAAGGAGAATAAGGAGAGTAGGAGAATAAGGAGAGTAGGAGAATAATGACAATAAGGAGAATAAGGAGAATAGGAGAATAAGGAGAATAAGGAGAGTAGGAGAATAATGACAATAAGGAGAGTAGGAGAATAAGGAGAGTAGGAGAATAAGGAGAATAAGGAGAATAAGGAGAATAAGGAGAGTAGGAGAATAATGACAATAAGGAGAGTAGGAGAATAAGGAGAATAAGGAGAGTAGGAGAATAAGGAGAATAAGGAGAGTAGGAGAATAATGACAATAAGCAGAATAAGGAGAATAAGGAGAATAAGGAGAATAAGGAGAATAAGGAGAATAAGGAGAGTAGGAGAATAATGACAATAAGGAGAGTAGGAGAATAAGGAGAATAAGGAGAATAAGGAGAATAAGGAGAGTAGGAGAATAATGACAATAAGCAGAATAAGGAGAATAAGGAGAATAAGGAGAGTAGGAGAATAAGGAGAGTAGGAGAATAAGGAGAGTAGGAGAATAAGGAGAGTAGGAGAATAAGGAGAATAAGGAGAGTAGGAGAATAAGGAGAGTAGGAGAATAAGGAGAGTAGGAGAATAAGGAGAGTAGGAGAATAAGGAGAATAAGGAGAATAACGACAGTAGGAGAATAAGGAGAATAAGGAGAATAAGGAGAATAAGGAGAATAACGACAGTAGGAGAATAAGGAGAATAACGACAGTAGGAGAATAAGGAGAGTAGGAGAATAAGGAGAGTAGGAGAATAAGGAGAGTAGGAGAATAAGGAGAATAAGGAGAATAAGGAGAGTAGGAGAATAAGGAGAATAAGGAGAGTAAGGAGAGTAGGAGAATAACGACAATAAGGAGAATAAGGAGAGTAGGAGAATAAGGAGAGTAGGAGAATAACGACAATAAGGAGAATAAGGAGAGTAGGAGAATAAGGAGAATAAGGAGAATAAGGAAAGTAGGAGAATAAGGAGAGTAGGAGAATAACGACAATAAGGAGAATAAGGAGAGTAGGAGAATAAGGAGAATAAGGAGAATAAGGAAAGTAGGAGAATAAGGAGAGTAGGAGAATAAGGAGAATAAGGAGAGTAGGAGAATAAGGAGAGTAGGAGAATAAGGAGAATAAGGAGAGTAGGAGAATAAGGAGAATAAGGAGAATAAGGAGAGTAGGAGAATAAGGAGAATAAGGAGAATAAGGAGAATAAGGAGAATAAGGAGAATAAGGAGAATGCGTTGTAGATGTCACCCTGTGCTGCTGTGTACTTTGGTGTGAATGAAGTGCTTTGGGAACATTAAAAATGACTATTTATGGAGACATTTACACCACCCGTATCATTTGACACTTCAGAAAGCTATGGAAGGCATTTATCATTGGTCCAATTAATATTTGGGCTTAAGGTTTCTTTATTTTGTTTTATGAATGATAGATAAAATTATAAATCATTTACTCTATAATGCACTTTCCATTTCTCTGAGCTACAGCTTAATTGTATTCAAACTGGGGAAGAAATCAGTTTGTTTTTGTATGTGAGTTGGGCACAACTAGAGTGATGGCAGGGTACAGATGGCAGACCGAAAATAGAGCACGCACGCACGCACACGCACGCGCGCGCACGCACGCGCACACACGCGCACGCACGCACGCACGCACGCGCACACACGCGCGCACACACACACAGTTTTAATTTATTGTATTGCTTTTATTTTTATTTTATTTTATTTCCTACAAAGTAGCTCTTACGTTCACTTTTCTAGCTTCTGTGTATCATTTAATACCCACATTCAGTCAAATATGTCTTCAGAAATAAACCTTTAATCCCTCCTGATGAGAAGAAAGCCCCTGGGAAGTTTGATCCGGAACCACGGCATTAATGTTCATTGTTATGCTGATGATACGCAGCTGTATCTGTCTATGAAGATGAAACAGAACCATCAGACAAACTTCAGATGTCTTAAAGACATCAAGGACTGGATGTCCACTAATGTTTTGCTCCTAAATTCTGATAAAACAGGTTGTTGTTTGAGTTACCAAACTTCAACCGTTTGTGTTCAGTAAAACATCTAGTTGGTGTAAACTTTAGTGTGTCAGGACCAGTAGTCACAGCTGCAGCTGCAGGACCAGACTGGAGCAGCTGGTCTTCAGCAGGAGGGTCCCCCCTTGTGATCCAGGTCCTGGTCCAGGTTTCTTCCCCCTTATGATCCAGTTCCTGATCCAGGATTCTTCCCTTTTAAAGGGGAGTTTTTACCTGCCGGTGTTTATGTAATAACTGTTCCGGGGTCAAGTCCTGGAGACAACTTATATAGATATAGAATAGATGCTACATAAATAAAACTGAATTGAATTTAAAACATTTGGTGCCAACATTAGGAGTATTTGATCCGGCCCGTCAGTGCATTACAGAGCTCTTGCCCCCAAACTTATCTTTTTTTTTTTTTCTTCCTTTTCATTGTCAGTGTGGACATCGTGCACACGCTGTATGTACGATGCACCGAAATTAGTCTCTGCTTTTAACCATCAACTAGTTTCACTAGTGAGCAGTGGGGCTGCTAGAACCAGCGCCCCGGGGAGCAATTGGGAGTTAAGGGCCTTGCTCAGGGGCCCCCAGTGATTTACCATTGTGGGCAGCCCTGGGCTTGAACCTGGGTCCTCCACGCCCAAGCCCACCCTGATGAGAGCCCACCACTGTTACCACTAGGCCACCACCCCCACGTTATCTAGCCGTTCTGTCCGTTCCTCAGGTCAAAACCTGCTCGTGGTCCCTAAAACATGTTTTAAAATGTGTCCTTTCAGGCCGCGCCCCCAGGGTGGTTCAGAACCACCTCAGAGAGAACCATAACCACCTAGAACAGAACCAGAACCACACTAAAGATGACCAGAACCACCTCAGACAGAACCAGAACCACCCTGAACAGAACCAGAACCACACTAAAGATGACCAAACCCACCTCAGAGAGAACCAGAACCACCCTGAACAGAACCACACTAAAGGTGACCAAAACCACCTCAGAGAGAACCAGAACCACCCTGAACAGAACCAGAACCACACTAAAGATGACCAGAACCACCTCAGATAGAACCAGAACCACCCTGAACAGAACCACACTAAAGGTGACCAAAACCACCTCAGAGAGAACCAGAACCACCCTGAACAGAACCAGAACCTCACTAAAGATGACCAGAACCACCTCAGAGAGAACCAGAACCACCCTGAACAGAACCACACTAAAGGTGACCAAAACCACCTCAGAGAGAACCAGAACCACCCTGAACAGAACCAGAACCACACTAAAGATGACCAGAACCACCTCAGAGAGAACCAGAACCACCCTGAACAGAACCACACTAAAGGTGACCAAAACCACCTCAGAGAGAACCAGAACCAGAACCACACTAAAGATGACCAGAACCACCTCAGATAGAACCAGAACCACCCTGAACAGAACCACACTAAAGGTGACCAGAACCACCTCAGAGAGAACCAGAACCACCCTGAACAGAACCACACTAAAGGTGACCAGAACCACCTCAGAGAGAACCAGAACCACCCTGAACAGAACCACACTAAAGGTGACCAAAACCACCTCAGAGAGAACCAGAACCACCCTGAACAGAACCAGAACCACACTAAAGATGACCAGAACCACCTCAGAGAGAACGAGAACCACCCTGAACAGAACCACACTAAAGGTGACCAAAACCACCTCAGAGAGAACCAGAACCACCCTGAACAGAACCAGAACCACACTAAAGATGACCAGAACCACCTCAGAGAGAACCAGAACCACCCTGAACAGAACCACACTAAAGATGACCAGAACCACCTCAGAGAGAACCAGAACCACCCTGAACAGAACCAGAACCACACTAAAGATGACCAGAACCACCTCAGAGAGAACCAGAACCACCCTGAACAGAACCACACTAAAGGTGACCAAAACCACCTCAGAGAGAACCAGAACCACCCTGAACAGAACCAGAACCACACTAAAGATGACCAGAACCACCTCAGAGAGAACCAGAACCACCCTGAACAGAACCACACTAAAGGTGACCAAAACCACCTCAGAGAGAACCAGAACCACCCTGAACAGAACCAGAACGACCATCCCTTCCTCTTTTTCCTTCTAAGTCCTCTTGTCCCTCCCTTCCTTTGCCATTCTTCCTCCTCTTCTCCCTCTTATGAACTTGGCTAAATTCTTCAACTCCTCCTCCTCTCTGCATCTTCTTGTTTTCAACTGACCTTCCTGTGTTGATGTTATTTTTCTTTTCTTCAGCTGATCTTCCTCATTGATCTAACTTCTGAATCCATCTTGTTCTCATCAGCTTGTCTTCCTATCTGACGCCCATCTTTTTCTCTTTTGCAAATAGTTTTGGTGAAGGAACTGATCATGTTTGGACCAGCGGACGAAGAGAGGCCAAAGCCCTGTCCCATTGAAGCAGAATATCCTCTCAACCATCCCGGTCAGAGTGGGGCTAAGGTGTGAATTAAGATTTGATCATGGATACAGTGATGCACTGGTTACGGGCACAGTTAGGGTTTAGATCAGGCTGTAAAAATTACTAGAAATCAATTCAGTGTCTTCATGAGTACAACTGCACAAACGTGTGTGAAGGCCAGCGTGCAGCAGGTCTGGCCACAAGCTTCTTCTCAGTAGCCAGCGTTTGTAATCGTTTGTTTTACTCTCCTCTCTGCAGCTGCTTGTCACACAGCACTGTAACACTGTCAACATAGCGAGCATGTTTCCACATTAAAACAGCATTAAAGGTGCTAGAAAGCCCTGCAGAGTTAAGTGAAACCAACAACAGACGTTTGAAATGACTCATTGTGTTTGGTTTTATTAAAGATCCCTTCTACTAACAAGGTTTTAAGCTGTGATAACGGTACACAATGATACAGACTTCCAGTTTCCTCAGGATATATTCACGGTTATTCACAATACACGACTACTGTTCTAATCTCCAAAATTAGGAGGCGGGAGAAATTAGGTCCTGACCGCGTTGGTGCCGTTATTAGTCGTCGAGCTTTGCTCTGCAGATGCAACGGCATGAGCAGTTACTGAGTCACAAAACATATCTTAAAAATCTTGTGTTCAGTGTACTGCCCAAATACCCACTGGACTCAGATCTCCCACAGACAAAAACAACCTACCACCTCATGAGGCAGTGGCTTAACTGAAGTGTTTCATAACAATAAGAACGTTCACTGCAGTCGCACAGAGCTAGTGAACATCATGGTAGACATGACTAAGACTCAAGAAACTAGTTAAGGAAGAGACAAGAGGCGAGAAGCCGAGCAGGAGACCAAACAACAGCAAATATTAGACAGTCGTAAAAGCAGCTTTATAAATGACGAAGCTCGATAATCCTCAGCTGGTGGTCTGGGTCTGTGATGTCACAGTCTCCTGCAGGTTTGAATAGCTGGAAGACATGCACAGCTTTCACACTTAGTCAGCTTTAAACAAAGTGCAAAAATATTTGATGTCAGAGTTTTTGATTTGGAAGTCAGCTCAGAGAATCAAAGCAGTGTTTGAAGGTAAACTCTGAGAACATGACTGCTTGTAATACCGTCTATTGGAATGACTAAGAAGGCCTTACCAGTACCACGTAGCACAGGTACATGAAATGACACTTCACTTGGCTGTCTTACTTATGAAGTTTCATTTTGGATAAACGTAATTAGAGCTAAAGTAATGCGCATCTCAAATTTACTTCAAGGCCCTAATGTTTTAAAGGGGTTTTATTTCTCAGTTTAAATTTTATAAATTGCTCAATAAAGTTGAGACATGGCACTTTCAAAACCAAGTATTTGAAGAGAAGGAATGTTTGTGCAATCTGTACTGTAACTGAATACAGGGAAACCAGAAACACAAAGTCACAGAGACAAGTGGGAAATGAAGAGTCACCTAGTCTGCAGCCAGAAACTGTGACTCAGCTCTGATGTGGCGAGAAGGTCATTCATGTATGTGAGGGATGAGTGTGCTGCATGACTCCCTCACACACACACACACACACAAGCATGTGCACGCACACACATGCATGCACGCACGCACACACACGTGCATGTGCACGCACACACGTGCGTGCACGCACGCACACATACACACACACAAACACACAGACACATACACACACACACCCACGCACACACACACATACACAGATACAGATGCACACACACACACACACAAGCATGTGCACGCACACACATGCATGCACGCACGCACACACACGTGCATGTGCACGCACACACGTGCGTGCACGCACGCACACATACACACACACAAACACACAGACACATACACACACACACCCACGCACACACACACACACACAGATACAGATGCACACACACACACACACCCACACACACACACACACACAGATACAGATGCACACACACACACACCCACACACACACAGATACAGATGCACACACACACACACACACACACACACACAGATGCACACACACCCACACCCACACACACACACACGTGCACACACTCTTCTTCTTCAGGTGGCCTTGCCTGATCTGCAGGTTATTGTGTTATTGTACAACGCCCTCACCTTGTTTCGGTGGCACAGACCTGCAACTGCAGTTTCAAACATCATACTTGTTCGGAAATACCATTTCTTCTACACAGGAGTCCCTGAGGGACACGGTCAAAGTCCTCCTCCAAGTCCACAAAATACATGTGGACTGGTTGGGCAAAAATCTCCCATGATCCCTCCAGGACCCTGCTGAGGGTGTAGAGCTGGTCTACTGTTCCAGAGTCAGGACGAACACCACACTGCTCCTCTTCAATCTGCGATTCCCAAAGCCCAAGAAATGTAAAGTACAGGAGCCCAGAGCTCAAACTCTGCTCTGTTCTTGTCATGAAAAAATGTATGTTAATCAGTATTTGAAATGGAGGCGGTTGGACTGTTCTTGAAAATACAGTGGGATTGTTAGGAGTTAGGTCGCACGTCTTTCCCAAGACGCAGCTGCAGGAACGCATTATGGAATCTCTTTCAACCTAGGTGGAGCACCAGAGACAGCGGACAGATCAGCAGAAGTAAAGATGAAGGGGTCCCACGCTAGTCAGCAACACGTGGGGAGACTCCCGACATGCCACCGTGAAGGGGGGCGTCTGCACCCCGGATGTTGAACAGTTAGCTGTGCGGCTGGACGGAGTTTTCTACCGAGTGTCCACCCGTTTTACCTCCTGCTACTGCGTTACATGACACCTAGTTATTGTTCAGCGCATTTATGCTGGTCTCTGGATATTTGTATTTTTTTGGTCTCAATCGATTATACAACAATATAGTTTCCTTGGGGGATTGATGGCGTATTCTACTTCCATGGACCATGTTAAAGTGTATCAAGAAACAAGTAAAACAGGTACATCTTTGTATTGGATTAGCATTGGCCCCGTAATTATTGTGCCTGGATAAGCCAGTTATGTCTTCAGCTGCCTTCTTTGTGGTTTTAGTGGAAGATGGTTGTTCAAGGACTTTTCAGTCTTTTTCAACCACACTTTAATTTTTATTTTCATTCTTTAATTCGACAAAGTCCTACTCTGAGGAAGTGGAAGAAGAGGCCGACAGAAGACAACGTAGTCCAACAATCGTAGTACATGACTGGAAGATCCTTCTTAGAAACTCAAACATTAATACATAACAAAGACTTGTCAGTCATTTACATACAATTTGAATGAACTGGTTTTAAACCTTAACAGGTTTTAAGCCTGAAAGTTAGAACTGAGAAACATTTCAAACTAGTTTTTAACCTACAAGGTCATCTGTTTTTGACTTTGTTTCGTCCTTCTCTGCTAATTCTTTGTCAATCCGTGGCCAACCTTTTGGTTGTGTTACGCCCCGTGAGGGGATTTTTGGTGAAAATATTTTTTCGTGGGTGAAAAATTTTCAAAAGATCAGTTTTAAATATATTAAAGATTAGTAACATAGATTTTGAAACATTGTTAGTTTTTTCCAGTGTTTAGTTTAAAAGTTTCTACCTTTTGAGGTCATTTGAGTACAAAAAGTCCCAACGAGTTCCACTGAAACCACACTATTTAATCTTACAGTTATTATACAATCTAATCACACATTCTGTAGGTCAAGGTTTCAGTTAGTAGAAAAACATTTAAACGGGTCATCTTTAGAGTTTTCTCATTTGAGGCAGTTGATTGAAAGATTGGCACAGAAAATGCAGATGAAATATAAATCTGTAATGTTTCTAGCAGGTTATAGCAAGACGTTTTGTCTTATGACCTGAACTGGTTAGATATGTTCAAGAATCAAGAAAAGTGAATAAGGCGGTGCAGTATCTCTCAGCAAGCCTTGGATCATGTCAGAACCCCCACGAGGAGGAATGAATGAACGTCAGATGTCATTTAGATGATAGTTTATGAGGGAACCGGCAGAGCAAGTCCTAGTTGGGATTACATTTGCATGTTGTCGGAGCCCTGCCCCCCAACTCCTGTAACCTTCACAGTATTTGCATTATTGAATAGTGTTTCCACCAGGGTCTATGGAACATGATTGCATTTGAGAATAGAATAGAATACAATAGAATTTGTATTTAATTTATTCTTAAATGGAAATCAGATAATTGCAGTACAAATGATTAGTGAAACATCAACTGTAATAATAAATGAATGAATGAACACATATTTATATGTGTTCATGTATATGGACAGGATGGAGGATGAGGTCAGAAGACTCCCGGTCAGGTCCTAGGTTGCAGTGAAGCTGAAGACCCAGGCCTGGAACCATCCCAACGCTGGAAGAGCATGTGCAGTGCTGGTCGTTACGTTGACAGTCTTGTGCAGCATGTTTTTCTCAACCAGGGCAGTTTTAGTCTCTTCAGCTCCATTCACACATTTACTTTACATTTACTTTACTCTAACTTTTTGGCTGTTGGCCAATGGAATGTGTCGGTGCTGTCAAGTGTTTTTGAGGTTTTTGAGTTGACTAATGCAGGTAAATGGCAGCATCCTCAGATCCAGCCCCCATATGATGAAGTAACTGCATTAGGTCCTGAAACCTCTTACTACTTTTCATTTTTTTCTTTTCGAGCAGCAGACAGGCAGCGTTTTGGTTTCTCCGTTTCTATATAGTCCTACATGCAAGCATGTGGGACACCAAACACCTCTCGACTAGCTTCAAGACTAAACAGGCAGAAAGAGACTGCAGAAGACGTTCCAAGAGTCGAGGATGAGGGATTGTAGTGCTTATCAACAGATGGTGTAATCCATGACGTTACTATGAGGAAACATCTCAGCACACGAGGCATTAAAGTGTTAACTGTTAAACTGCTTTGGTAGCTGTAGGTGTGCTGTCCTTCGCCCCCACAGCTGATGCCTCCTGTGATGTCGTCATTTCAGTTGCTTCCAGGTTACAAACGCAGCACCCTACTTTAGTCACAGCAATCTCCTGGGATTTAACCCACATCCCTCTTCCTATAAACACTTTTTTCTCTTTGGCATAGTCATTGTAATTCATTGGTCATGTAATGTATATGGAGTAAATGAATCGGGTATTTTTTGGCAGGGAAAACCTTTTAAATTCAGGGACAAATTTATATTAAAAACAATGGTACATTCAAATAGTTTATAAGGCACAATCTTAAAACAATTTTAACTGTAATAAAGTCATTTGTGTTGTCTGCAGACGCTCTTTGTCTAGAAGAGATCTAGGACAACAGTCACTAACTACAGGGTTCAAACAGTGCTCAACAGACCATCTTTCTACTGTCATGACAGAAATACTCACAGCTGTTGGCTGTAGAGGTCAGCGAAGGACGACGTCGTCATGTTGTAATGTGAAGGATGAAAACACAAACAACAAAGCCATCTGCTCCTGCCTCAGAAAGAGTTAGAGGTCAGATGGTGTGTGTGTGTCATATACATATATATATACATATATATATATATACATATATATATATACATATATACATACATATATATATACATATACATATATATATACATATATATACATATACATATATATATACATATACATATATATATACATATATATACATATACATATATATATACATATATATATACATATATATATACATATATATATACATATACATATATATACATATATATACATATATATACATATATATATATATATATATATATACATATATATACATATATATATACATATATAC
>CM026214.1:27216750-27249250 GCA_014839995.1 Xenentodon cancila
CTTGGTCTTGGTAATCGCTGCCGGGGTTGCCTTGTGTTTAGGTCTCGCCATGATCTTATCTTTCAGGTCCTTCGCTGCCTCGCTCAGCGTTATTGGGGCTTGGTACCCAATCTCTGGAGGGGCAGGTTGTGTAACCTCCCCTCTGACCTGGCGTCCTGGTTCCCCCATGCAGGTATTCACCTTGCATTCGTCAATCTCAAGTTGTGATAGCAGTTGCCGTTTGTGGATGTTGGAACACTGAGCTACTAGTTGTTTAGCTGTCAACTGTGACTGTGGGTTCGAAGTAACCATTGTGCCCACATTCTCTGCATGTAACCTCTCTGACTAGGGTTACTTGAGTAGTAGCATTCCAGCAGAGCCTTGTTGTCGCATCTCGCCCATTTCCGCCTTGTTCCAGTAGCCCACTTCTCATCAAGGTGCTCTGGTTCCCCAGCACCTGACGCAGACCTTGTTTGGCCGGGCGACGTCTGAGCCGGCAATGTCATCTGTTTTCATTGCCTCTCATCATGGTATGAGGTAGGCGGTATTAGCGTAAAGGGTCTTGCCCAAGGACCCGCACTGGGTGCTGTTCATAGCTCATGTTCCCCCCGGGAATCGAACCCCTGACCTCCTGTGTGCCAGTCCTCACTGTAACCAACTGAGCATCAACCCAGCGTATATATATATATGTATATATATAATATATGATCTATATATATACTATATATATATATATATATATATATATATATATATTATATATATAATACATATAGAACATATATAGACATATATACTACGTAGTATACATAATAGATACTATACTAGACACATATATATAGATATATTATATATAATATAATATATATATATCTATATCAGATATATATATATAGTATATATATATATATTATTATATATATATATATATATATATATATAATTACATTATACAAATGAATATAATATCTATCTATAGCTATCATGTGTGTGTGTGTGTGTGTGTGTGTGTGTGTACATCTGTATGTGTATGTGTGTGTGTGTTCTATTTTAGAGAAGCCACTTCCTACTTCCTGAAATTTCTTAGGACTCCCGCCACTTGACCACACAGGAAGGGAGTGTGAGAGTGTGTGTGACCACAACCAATATTTCCTACAGACAAACAAAGACCTGACGCTTTTCACCTTTCACTTTATCTTCTTGTAAATGTTTTTGAATATGAAATTCCCAAACTTAATTTCCAGCTGAAATCGTGCTTATTCAGCGGAAGTTACAGATTACAATCTTCTTTGTGAATTTTGATGATAATTAACCTGCTGAAACTGATTTTGCCTATTTCTGATTGTCTTACAATTATAATCAACAGGAACTGTGAAAGGAGACTGCAGGCTGGATGCTCCAAAAGGGGCATCTATAGCTTCTTAGCCTCACTTAGCTTCTTAACATTTATCAAAATCATCACAGTGGTCCTGTTTTAAGTGTTTCTTTTTAGTTTTACTGTCCCAAACATGTAGGTTGTCATTCACCCATGATATTTTCCCTTACAGGATGTACTAATCACTGGCTTCACTATTCTGTACTTACAATGAAAAACTTCCACAACCTCCCACTTGCATTATAATGTGCTTTTTACCGGATAAAAACATTTGATTTTTCAGTATTTTAAGGTTATGAGATTCTTTTCTTTTCAAGGCTGTGCATATGATAAATGTTCTTACCATAAAAAGGAAAAAAGTGACCAATCAAGCAAAAATCATGAAAAACCTGCTGTAACTGTGCCAAATACCTTTGACCCTGAATTTATTTTGTATAACTTAGAAGTCAATAATGTACCATTTGTTTTGCAAAAACAAGTAACATGAGAGACTTGCATGATCAGCTGTACTACTGTTTATAATTGAATCATAACCTTACATCAGTGTAATTCCAGTAGGCCAGGCCAGGCCAGGCCAGGCCAGGCCAGGCCAGGCAAGGCCAGGCCAGGCCAGGCAAGGCCAGGCCAGGCCAGGCCAGGCCAGGCCAGGCCAGGCCAGGCAAGGCCAGGCAAGGCAAGGCAAGGCCAGGCAAGGCAAGGCCAGGCAAGGCCAGGCCAGGCAAGGCAAGGCAAGGCCAGGCAAGCATCACATAGTAGAAAAAAAGCACAATTTAAAGTTTAGACAAAAAAGAACAATATATAAAATCAGTAGTTAAAATATGATCAAGTTTATAAACTCACTCCTAAAAGTCTCAGAGCAGATTTGTGTCTTTGTTCACCTGCAGCTGAGAACAGGTGAGTTTCCAACCTGGATGTAAATAAACTGAGTGTTTCAGCTGATCTGAGTGTTTCTGGGAGTTTGTTCCAGACATGTGGAGCAGAGAAGCTGCAGGAAGCTTCTTCATGTCTGGTTCTGACTCTGGGAACTGATGAAAAACCAGATCCAGATGACCTGAGGGGTCTGAAGGTTCATGCCGGGTCAGGAGTTCACTGATGACTACATACCCCAGACTCTCCTAACAGTTCAAGTTGAGTTCAAATCTCTTTGGTTTTTATAGGTTGATTCCTGATTGTTACTTGTTATTTTGCTCCATTTACATTCAGGGTCAGCTGTTATGGCTCCTCTATCTTGCGGCACTGGACTAACAAAATAAATATTTTCACTTTAAACATCTGTGTTTTATCAACATTTCTGTCTGTTGAGGTTTTCACACTATTATGGTGAGGCCAAAACTGCTGCTTTCATATTCAGCCTGACAGTGTTTAGTAAATGATTGATTTTTCTCTACATGTGACAGTTAATAATGAACTATGTAGAACCACAATTACAACATCTCACTCCAGTGCTTCATTCCTCATGGTTACTACTATAGTTATGCATGTAACCAATATCAAACTGGTTCCCAAGCTTAAATAAAGTGATGGATAACACCGTCCAGCGTGAGCCAGAGCCTGCGTGTCCCACACGTGCACGTGCAGCAACATCCTGGGCCAGTACACAGCCATGGCCCTTGGAAGACGAGCAGATCTGTGGTGCGGTTGCATGCTGGTGTTGTGGGAGTGCTAGAGAAATGCTGACTGAACTTGGCCATCTTCCAGCGTTTCCCACACGATGTGACGCTGTGCATGGACAGCGAGTGGGTTGTCAAGCATGTTTGGCTGCCATCCGCCGCGAAGAGACGTTGCATCTATCAAGTACATCTTAATATTTAAATTATGTTTATGGCTTGTCAATGATGCTAACTGAAGCCTTCAGTAATACCTAAAAACTACAAATATGTCTGCTTCAGTATGCGTCGTCCGTCGCAGCCATGCTCCTTCCTACATAAACGAAGGTACGAAGCAACTGTGGGGGCTGAAAATGAGCTCCTCTGCAACTGTATTATGAATGTAAGGGCTCTTTATTTCGACTAAAAGATAATCCCACAGTCAATCATCGTCGTCGTCCTTCTGCAGATCAGCGTTTCAGGCCGGCTCTGGTGTGAGGTGTGTGCTCAGAACCATCTATGAGCTGCACAAACCTCAAATCCTGAATACAACTTTATATTTGCAACCCATAATCTTCAATTTCATCCTCAATCCTTCTGTAAGCGAGACACCCCAACAACAACAAATGCTCAGAAACTATGTATATCAGCTGTTAGGTGGAACGTAACGATACCAATCAGAAAGTGAGCTGACAGATGAAATACCAGCAACACTGATTTAGTCAAGCAGTGCTGAATGAAATCATGGGATGTGCCAAAATGATCCAAAAATGATGTTGAATCTTACTCAATGAAACGTTGCTCCCCACACAATATAGAAGCAAAAAGGTAAAATCTGCCTTCATTTTAATCAGGAGGTCTGTTGCATTTTGAGATGACGGCACCAAACAATTTGTCCAGGCCAGTTCACGCTGGTTCTTATTTTTTTATGTTTCTAATCAAACATGATCCAAAAGAAATGTCTGATTTCCATTCAAATAAGGGTTCAGTAATTTACATATTGATTTATTATTTTTGTCAGTTTCAAGTTATTTCAGACACCAGACTTTGTGCATGTTTTTTCTATTCTGTGCATGTTTGCAGACCAGAGCCTCAGGAGCTGCATCCTGACCTGCAGTCCCACCTCTGAACACCTCAGTGTCTGCTGTCTACACCCGTTTAGATAGTGGTCTCTGTAGTCCACCAACTAACCAGGTATCATCCATATAAACATATAAGTCTTAGTTCTGCTGCTGATAGATGTATCTAATCTAACTGGTCATTTGTACCTTTGATGGTGAGTCTGTGTCTCTCTTCTCTCTACTTGCTGTTCTACCCGGCTGGTCTTCAGCAGGAGGGTCCCCCCTTATGATCCAGGTCCTGATCCAGGTTTCTTCCCTCTTAAAAGGGAGTTTTTCTTGTCACTGTTTGGTTTAAGGTTTTTCTTCCACTAGAGGAGTTTTTACCTGCGTTGTTTATGTAATAATTGCTCGGCAGACCCTATATAAATAAAATTGAACTGAACTGAACCATTGTGGTGATGGAAGGGTACCAACAAATTTGTCCACATGTACGCCTGACATCCACAATCACAACGATGTGATTTGACCCTTAAAAAACAGGGAAAGAAAAAAATCACTGCAGTTGAGTTTCAGAATGTGACTGTTGTCATTTAATGCCAGATAAAAATGTAAAAATTGGGAAGTATCTATGTAATTGCACCAGTTCACTCCAGGATTTACTCCTCTGAATTTCCACTTATTCCTCCCTGATTGGCCAGCTCCTATCATGTGACCATCACTGGAAAATAACAGACATGCCCCGTCAACAACATGGAAACAAAACAGCCCACACTCCAGATTTTGTTGACTTTGGTATCTGCTGTTACGGATTTAATAACCTTCAGTTGGCAACAAAAGTTATTTCCAGTGGAGCCTGTTTTCACTTGTGGACGAATGCGCAGCAAGCTCAGATGGCTGTGTGTTTCTACGCTGGAGTGATGTAGATCACTTCTAAGACCAGCATAGATGTGGCTCGGTCCAACCAGCGAAGAGAGGGCGATCAAGTGGAAGGGCAGACTCCACCCTCTGAAACCCACTGGCCCGCTTGGAAACGGGAGCTTTTGTACCGTATCTAGACCCAGGTTTGCCACTGGCATGTCATTAATACTTTGGGAAATTGTGTCACAAATGTCTCCTAACAGGATGAGTCACACTATTTCAGGCCTATTCTTGTGTAGTGTTGAGGACAGCAGGCCGCTGAAGGACGAATTTTAAATATATGCATTGCCCCACGCAGCTCTGTCACATCTGCACGGCACACTGCAATATGGAAAGCTCAGGAGATTGTCAAGGATACTGGGCAGGTACTGTAGTCCTCGCGCTCACCAAGTGGAAAATGATACCAGGCTATTAAATCACAGCCTGCCCATCTCAGATCGTGTCTTCCCACAGGAAGCCTGAATGAGGAAGTGTGCCAAACTCACCAGCAGAGATGCTAGCATGTTATTTGGATGAATATCACTTATTTTTTTAATAGTCCAGGCACCAAAAACAGAATCATCCAGACTGTTTGAGGGTGACTTTTTAAATTTGAACTGAAATTATGGAGAGTTAAAAATGAAAAGCAAACAAAAACCCTGCATGGTAGTAGACTGGACTGAAGCGAGCCTCCGCTGTGCGAGTCATGTCACTAAACTAATGAACGACATGGTGATGGGGCTTTTAATCAGAGCGGGTTAAACCCTGACTATGAAGGACAGAGCGAGCAGATTCATGTGGGATAACGCCCATCTGCACTCACACTGCCTTGAAAAGATGCCTGAAGGGGCTAGAACAGGGGTGGCCAATCCTGGTCCTCGAGAGCCTCGATCCAGCAGGTTTCAGATGTTTCCCTGCTTCCACACACCTGATTCAAATGAATGCTCGTCATCAGCTTGTCTTAAAGGTCTGCACAACTCTGTTGATGACACAGCCATTCGTGTCATGGTGTGCTGAAGCTGGGTAACATCTAAAACATGCTGATTGAGGCTCTCGAGGACCAGGATTGGCCTCCCCTGGGCTAGAAGAACACAAACTGTGGAAAACTATTTGGTCTGAGGAAATCTGCTAGTCCTGCACAAGTATGCCAGATCTCAGCTCAAAATTAACCTTTTTTACTTTATATCCCTGATAACAAATTCTACGGTTGGTGTTTTTCAATTTCCAGATAACGACAAACGTAATCTTGTTAAGTGAAATAATAATATGCAAAGTATAATGATCTGAGAACAATGTTATTTAAATTCGCTTTGAATGTAAAGCACATTTGTGGATGGATGGACTCGTATTCATTCATCTTCATTACCCGCTCATTTGTGTCCAGGGTCACAGGGGTCTGCTGGAGCCTATCCCAGAAGACAGGGGCACATCCTCGACAGGTCATCGGTCCATTGCAGGGCAGATTTTAATTTAATTCATTTGTATAGAACCAATTCAAAACTCACCACAAGGCCCTTAACACAAAGTACATGGGTTTAATATGCTCTGGGTCTCTGGAAAGGTGCCTGGAAGATGGAAGATTCTATATAAATAAACAATACCATTAAAATACAGTGCAGCTTCTTGTAATCCATCTATAATGCTATTCATTTTATTTGAGCCCAATTTAAAAATTCATATTAAGTCCATTCATTAAAAAACAGTTGTGGGTGGAAACCCAACAGATGGAGGGATGGATGAATGGATGGATGTGGCTGTGCCATCAGCCCCCTCTGACAGGGAACCAGCAGACTGGGATACATGGATTATTGTGTACATAGTGCCACAGCTAATCCAGTCACTTCCAAACAAAGGATTCCTGTTTCCTGCCAAAACAACAGTGAATCACCAGCTGGCTGAAACACACATCCGGCCCAGTACAAGCACAAGATTACTTCCAGTCATCCCAGTAAAAGCCCTGTCTTTTGTTCAAACACTGGTGAGGTGGTGAATCTCAACATGGATTTTTTAGCTGTTGAAACAATCATATAGAAAACATTATTCTATATGATTCAGTGTAGATTTTCAACTGATCTTGGCTAAACAACATATATTCTGCAGGGTTTCTGAGCTGTGGTGCTGACTTCAGCATCTCAAGTACTGAGATCACCTTCATGATCAATATAATATTAATATAAGGGTCTATTGTATTTATATAATAAAAAAACATCAGTAAAAACAATAATCCCAGCTGTGTATGATTAATAACGATCGTAAGGACTAGGCTGTGATGTCTTTAGTGTTGTGTGCGCTGGCAGGATGTGCGTGTTTCCGCGTACACACTCAGAGAAATGATAAAAGACGCGCACACGCCGCGTTACTATAACCGCTGTCCTTCGCTCGGACCCACGCAGCACACATTCAGAAAAACAGACAAAACCGAGGCCTACCTCAGGTGTTTCCCTCCTCGATTCAGCGGCGTGTGATCGGGAGATAATAGGTCGGTCACGGTCGGGTTAATATCCAGCCGTCGGTGCGTGCTCACCCGTAAATCCGACCAGCGGAGTCGTGGTGCGTAAAGCGCTTCCCCACGCGCCCGCCTTCCTCATTCATCACCGGATATTAGAACCTCCTTATCAATACACGGGCGGTGATATTATGACCATTAATCTCCCTGCGCCGGTAAGCACGATGTGACGTCTGCAGCTCTGGTATCACGAATCTGCTTTGCTCAACGGGAGGTGTTGAATTATTCATGGAGGGGCGTGGTCAGCGTGCGCCTCTGCGCGCCGTCTCATGTGCACGCTCCACCAGACAGCAGGAGCCGTTGGTTCAGTTGAACCAGCAGATGTTCGGTCAGGCTGACGCATTCGTGTGATGCAGGAGGACACCTAGCGGTCAAAGAAGTTTAATGCATCATAAGTCCTGTAATGAGCAGATATAAGTGGAAGTGGACGCAGGGCCTTTTCCAGCTTTTTGGGGCCCTATACGATCTTATTTTTGAGGACCCGTAAAAATATAGGGGAGTTATAACCCTTCAAGGATGACCCATGGAAATGATTATTCTGTTACACATTAAAAAGAAAACGTACTATATTTTTGGATGTATGGTTTAAATTTATGTTGAGTCAGCACACCTTTTCTATAACAACTTTCTGTGCACTGCAGTGGTCTGTTGGGTCAGTTGCTCCTGGCAGTGCTGCTGTGGACTGGGATATTGTACTCTCGGGATATATATATATATATATATATATATATATATATATATATATATATATATATATATACACACATACCAGCTGCTCCAGTCTGGTCCTGCAGCTGCAGCTGTGACTACTGGCCCTGACACATTAAGGTACTAAATGTACACTAACTATATGCTTTATTAAACAGAAATGTTTTAAGTTTAGTTTTAAAGGTGGAGGTGGTGTCAGCCTCCTTAACCCAAACTGGAAGTTGGTTCCATAGTGATGGTTCCTGATAACAGAAATCCCGTCCTCCAAATCTACATCTGGATCTTCTAGGAACTACTACTATTAGGAACATGAGGAACCATCAGGTCTTGGAGAAAACCAGGAGTAATAAAATGTCAATTGGATTCTAAATTTTACGGGGAGCCAATGGAGGGAAGCTAAAACTGGAGAGACGTGGTCTCTCTTGTTGGTTCCTGTCAGCACTCGTGCTGCTGCATTTTGGATCATCTGGAGGATCTTCAGAGAATTACTTGGACATCCAGCCAACAACACGTTACAGTAATCTAGTAATAGATGCAATAGATGCTACATAAATAAAATTGAATTGAATTGAATTGAGCTGAACTGGGTGATTGCTTTGCGAAGGGCGGTAGCATGACAATTACAAATAAGGAAGTAATAATGGCTAGCAATTGGCTGAGCCAACTGCCAATCAATCATATTAGAAATAAATGTATTGCTTGATATAAACTCTCCTGGTGTGGTACAAACCCCCCTCCTCTCTGAATTTGTCATGGGTGTGAAATCAAACAATCAAGACCAAAGTGGTGTTTTGAACCAGACTGTAAATACACTATGTTGCCAAAAGTATTCCCTCATCCACCCAAATAATGGGAATCTGGTGTTCCAGTCACTTCCATGACCACAGGTGTGTAAAATCAAGCACCTCGACAGGCAGACTGTTTATTCAACTATTTGTGAAAGAACGGGTCGCTGTCAGGAGCTCAGTGAAGTCCAGCCTGGAACTGTGATAGGAGGACACCTGTGCAACAAATTTAGTTGGGAAATTTCCTGGCTCCTAAATATTCCAGTCAACTGTCAGTTGTGTTATAAGAACATGGAAGTGTTTGGGAACGACAGCAACTCAGCCACATAAACTGATGGAGCAGGTCAGCGGATGCTGAGGAGCATGCAAAGAGGTCCCCAACTTTCTGCAGTCAATCACTACAGACCTCCAAACTTCATGTGGCCTTCAGATCAGCTCCAGAACAGTGCTCAGAGAGCTTCATGAATAGGTTTCCATGGCCGAGCAGCTGCATCCAAGACAAGCATCACCAAGTGCAACACAAGTGTTGGATGCAGTGGTGTAAAACACGCCGCCACTGGACTCTGGAGTGATGGAGACGCCTTTTCTGGAGTGACGAACGGAGCTTCTCCATCTGGATATCTGATGGACCAGTCTGGCGGTTTCCAGGACAACGGTACTTGTCTGACTGCATTGTTCCATATGTAAAGTTTGGTGGAGGGGGGATTATGGTGTGGTACAGTTCCTCTTTGGTTGAGAGCCTTATTTAGTCATTATTGTCAATATTACAGACTGGTGAAATTATAGAGCTGTTAGAGAGTTCTGTCCCTCTCTGAAATACTTACACTTAGGTGTATTAGAGACCTCCATCACTACTATTACACCTGCCAGGGGCGTGGCCAGCCGTCGAGGACATTCAGGGCTCACCTCAAAGGTAAACTACATGTTAACCACATGATTTCAGAACACCAACATTTTAAGTTTCTTTCCAGATGCATGTGTCTTGTATTATATAAAATGTTGAAATCTTTTAAAAAGGAGTAACAAAATGAAAACGACAAAGTGGCCTGGTCATGTTGTTTATGTTTTATTTGAGTGAAAGTTAGTTCAAGCTGTTCACTTTGCTCCTCTCAACATCTCACCTGCACTGACCATGAAATGAGCTACGCTGAAACACAGACCCCCAACGTCAAGCTTTCATTTTTCAATCATATCCACAAAAATCCATTTAAATAGAAACTCTGTATTTTTTTTAATCTTAGGTCCAAGATGGGTAAAGTGAGAAGTAATGAGTTTGAATGGGATCAAACTTTAAAAGGAAGGGCTCATGTTGTTCCTCAAAGGCATGAATTCAGATTGATCCCAGATAATTGTACATCCTGACAGCATTTACTAAGCTGTCAGGATGCCGACAGCTTAGTGAGCTCAACTGGGTCCGTTGCTGTTCACCCTGATGACCCATGTCTGCTGTGCCAGGTCCACTACCGACCACATTGGGAAGTCTGGGATGACACGACGGTAGTGGGCCTCATCCAGGACAAGGACCTGGCCTATAGAGAGGAGGTGAACCATCTGGTAGACTGGTGTAAGACAAACAACTTGATCCTGAACTTGGACAAAACCAAGGAGATTGTTGTTGACTTCAGGAGGAGTCAGACCTGTCACAGACCGCTCCTCATCAACAACACAGTAGTGGAGGTAGCCAGCAACACCAAGTTCCTGGCGGTTCCTCTCATTTTTTTATTCAATGGAGCAAAACCGGAGCACCCGGAGAAACCCTGGAAAATAAAACCTATTCTGCTTCAAAGGAGGAGGTTAATAGTTATTTAATAGTGGCGTTTGGTGCCTAAATATTCATGTCTGACCTGACCTAGAATTAAGTATTAATTACTAAATGCGCCAGAACACCTTAACAAAACAGAGCAGTTAATATTATGGATTGAACTGAATATTATATGTTGTAGTTCTGGTAAGAAACGCTGCAACACACGTGATACCCACCGCCCAATGCCAATTGGGAACTAATGAACTAATGAACGCAGCAAGACAAGATCAGACACCCGTGGAGGAACAAGTTAAGAGAACAGCCTTAGAATTACTCTTAACAAAATTGTTTGACTTGATTCTGACTAAAACTAATATAAAGATCCCCTCAGCCAGGAAAGCCGCGATAGTTGAGCGTAAATTTGATAACATATGGATGGAAGTCTGGCGATTAGAAATTCCACTGGAAATATTACAGGATGTGGAAGCGACTCTTTTGGCGTATCTGGTGAAAAGGTTTGGCGACATTTACAATCTACTGGGACTGTTTTTTGTGGATACTGCAGAACATAGCTGGGAACTCATCCTAGCCATCAAGACTTTGGTGGAGACGCCAAAGTTCCACAGATGCGTGAACAGAGTCGGCCTTTGTTTGTCACGTAATTGGCATTGGGCGGTGGGTATCACGTGTGTTGCAGCGTTTCTTACCAGAACTACAACATATAATATTCAGTTCAATCCATAATATTAACTGCTCTGTTTTGTTAAGGCGTTCTGGCGCATTTAGTAATTATTACTTAATTCTAGGTCAGGTCAGACATGAATATTTAGGCACCAAACGCCACTATTAAATAACTATTAACCTCCACCTTTAAAGCAGAATAGGTTATATTTTCCAGGGTTTCTCCGGGTGCTCCGGTTTTGCTCCATTGCATAAAAAAATGAGAGGAACCGCCAGGAACTTGGTGTTGCTGGCTACCTCCACTACTGTGTTGTTGATGAGGAGCGGTCTGTGACAGGTCTGACTCCTCCTGAAGTCAACAACAATCTCCTTGGTTTTGTCCAAGTTCAGGATCAAGTTGTTTGTCTTACACCAGTCTACCAGATGGTTCACCTCCTCTCTATAGGCCAGGTCCTTGTCGTCCTGGATGAGGCCCACTACCGTCGTGTCATCCCAGACTTCCCAATGTGGTCGGTAGTGGACCTGGCACAGCAGACATGGGTCATCAGGGTGAACAGCAACGGACCCAGTTGAGCTCACTAACTGGAGCTGGAAACTTCACACACCGGTTGACAAAGGTTGTCATTTAGAACCACTGGATCAGAATCCACTTTATTTGCTGGGTTTGTGTAAACAAATGAGGAGTTTGATTGGGCCGACAACAGTCTCTTGAAGGTCAATAGAGGGATAAAAAGAAGGAACGATAACCTGCCATAGCCATACAAAACATGTTCATTGTATACAAGACAGGACCAATATTCACAGACGTGCACAAATTGCACAAATATTCAACCCTCTGTGACCACTGGAAGTTCTACAGGGACCGTCTGGGAGAAGAAACCGTCTCTGTGACGGAGTTTTGGTGCGCACTGCTCTGTAGCTTCTACCAGACAGGAGAGGTTTCAAAAGTTTGTGTCAGGGTCTGAGGAGATGTTCCCTGCCGTTTCCTGCCGTGGACCAGTACAAGTCCTCGATGGAGGGAAGGTTGGCCCCGATGAGTTCTTCTGCAGACCTTCCTGTCCGTTGAAGTCTGCGCCTGTCCTGTTTGGTCTCTGATCCCAACCAGACACTGATGAAGACTGGATGAAGGTGATCAGCGGGTCTTGGGGCAGGTTCAACGTTCTGAGCTGTCTCAGGAATGGATTTAATTATAAACTTTACACACAAGAAGTGTGACAAGACCAGAGTAAGGAAACATCCCACTGCATCATGGGATGTCCCCTGGAGCCCAGGCCTATAGCAGCAGAACTAACGGGGTGTTTCCAGGACCTGATCCAGCCCTTACTGTAAACTTCATTAAAAATCAACATTTAAGCTGATCTTAGACACATCTCAGCATCAAGATCTAGACTAAAGGCCAGTGGTCCAAATTCTCCATAGAGAGAAGATCCTTTTAAGGAAAAGCTTATATCATTTATAATGAACACGGCGGTCATTTCAGGAGCATCTGTACTTGGAACTTGCAACAACAAAAAAGAGGAAGTTGTAACTGAAAACATCACAGGTTCAAATATGACATCAGTGATGACATCAGTGATGACATCGTGATGACATCATGATGACATCACAGACAGCTTCATGGGACTATTTTAGTCCCATCCTTGCTTTGTTCCATCATATCAGTCTTAAGACCACAATCACCACATCAGTACGTAGGAAGCCTCAGAGGCAGAAAATCAGCAGATTTTCTTAAGAACAATAAACAGAACTAATGAACGCAGCAAGACAAGATCAGACACCCGTGGAGGAACAAGTTAAGAGAACAGCCTTAGAATTACTCTTAACAAAATTGTTTGACTTGATTCTGACTAAAACTAATATAAGATCCCCTCAGCCAGGAAAGCCGCGATAGTTGAGCGTAAATTTGATAACATATGGATGGAAGTCTGGCGATTAGAAATTCCACTGGAAATATTACAGGATGTGGAAGCGACTCTTTTGGCGTATCTGGTGAAAAGGTTTGGCGACATTTACAATCTACTGGGACTGTTTTTTGTGGATACTGCAGAACATAGCTGGGAACTCATCCTAGCCATCAAGACTTTGGTGGAGACGCCAAAGTTCCACAGATGCGTGAACAGAGTCGGCCTTTGTTTGTCACGTAATTGGCATTGGGCGGTGGGTATCACATGTGTTGCAGCGTTTCTTACCAGAACTACAACATATAATATTCAGTTCAATCCATAATATTAACTGCTCTGTTTTGTTAAGGTGTTCTGGCGCATTTAGTAATTAATACTTAATTCTAGGTCAGGTCAGACATGAATATTTAGGCACCAAACGCCACTATTAAATAACTATTAACCTCCTCCTTTGAAGCAGAATAGGTTTTATTTTCCAGGGTTTCTCCGGGTGCTCCGGTTTTGCTCCATTGAATAAAAAAATGAGAGGAACCGCCAGGAACTTGGTGTTGCTGGCTACCTCCACTACTGTGTTGTTGATGAGGAGCGGTCTGTGACAGGTCTGACTCCTCCTGAAGTCAACAACAATCTCCTTGGTTTTGTCCAAGTTCAGGATCAAGTTGTTTGTCTTACACCAGTCTACCAGATGGTTCACCTCCTCTCTATAGGCCAGGTCCTTGTCGTCCTGGATGAGGCCCACTACCGTCGTGTCATCCCAGACTTCCCAATGTGGTCGGTAGTGGACCTGGCACAGCAGACATGGGTCATCAGGGTGAACAGCAACGGACCCAGTTGAGCTCACTAACTGGAGCTGGAAACTTCACACACCGGTTGACAAAGGTTGTCATTTAGAACCACTGGATCAGAATCCACTTTATTTGCTGGGTTTGTGTAACAAATGAGGAGTTTGATTGGGCCGACAACAGTCTCTTGAAGGTCAATAGAGGGATAAAAAGAAGGAACGATAACCTGCCATAGCCATACAAAACATGTTCATTGTATACAAGACAGGACCAATATTCACAGACGTGCACAAATTGCACAAATATTCAACCCTCTGTGACCACTGGAAGTTCTACAGGGACCGTCTGGGAGAAGAAACCGTCTCTGTGACGGAGTTTTGGTGCGCACTGCTCTGTAGCTTCTACCAGACAGGAGAGGTTTCAAAAGTTTGTGTCAGGGTCTGAGGAGATGTTCCCTGCCGTTTCCTGCCGTGGACCAGTACAAGTCCTCGATGGAGGGAAGGTTGGCCCCGATGAGTTCTTCTGCACACCTTCCTGTCCGTTGAAGTCTGCGCCTGTCCTGTTTGGTCTCTGATCCCAACCAGACACTGATGAAGACTGGATGAAGGTGATCAGCGGGTCTTGGGGCAGGTTCAACGTTCTGAGCTGTCTCAGGAATGGATTTAATTATAAACTTTACACACAAGAAGTGTGACAAGACCAGAGTAAGGAAACATCCCACTGCATCATGGGATGTCCCCTGGAGCCCAGGCCTATAGCAGCAGAACTAACGGGGTGTTTCCAGGACCTGATCCAGCCCTTACTGTAAACTTCATTAAAAATCAACATTTAAGCTGATCTTAGACACATCTCAGCATCAAGATCTAGACTAAAGGCCAGTGGTCCAAATTCTCCATAGAGAGAAGATCCTTTTAAGGAAAAGCTTATATCATTTATAATGAACACGGCGGTCATTTCAGGAGCATCTGTACTTGGAACTTGCAACAACAAAAAAGAGGAAGTTGTAACTGAAAACATCACAGGTTCAAATATGACATCAGTGATGACATCAGTGATGACATCGTGATGACATCATGATGACATCACAGACAGCTTCATGGGACTATTTTAGTCCCATCCTTGCTTTGTTCCATCATATCAGTCTTAAGACCACAATCACCACATCAGTACGTAGGAAGCCTCAGAGGCAGAAAATCAGCAGATTTTCTTAAGAACAATAAACAGAACTAATGAACGCAGCAAGACAAGATCAGCCACCCGTGGAGGAACAAGTTAAGAGAACAGCCTTAGAATTACTCTTAACAAAATTGTTTGACTTGATTCTGACTAAAACTAATATAAAGATCTCCTCAGCCAGGAAAGCCGCGATAGTTGAGCGTAAATTTGATAACATATGGATGGAAGTCTGGCGATTAGAAATTCCACTGGAAATATTACAGGATGTGGAAGCGACTCTTTTGGCGTATCTGGTGAAAAGGTTTGGCGACATTTACAATCTACTGGGACTGTTTTTTGTGGATACTGCAGAACATAGCTGGGAACTCATCCTAGCCATCAAGACTTTGGTGGAGACGCCAAAGTTCCACAGATGCGTGAACAGAGTCGGCCTTTGTTTGTCACGTAATTGGCATTGGGCGGTGGGTATCACATGTGTTGCAGCGTTTCTTACCAGAACTACAACATATAATATTCAGTTCAATCCATAATATTAACTGCTCTGTTTTGTTAAGGTGTTCTGGCGCATTTAGTAATTAATACTTAATTCTAGGTCAGGTCAGACATGAATATTTAGGCACCAAACGCCACTATTAAATAACTATTAACCTCCTCCTTTGAAGCAGAATAGGTTTTATTTTCCAGGGTTTCTCCGGGTGCTCCGGTTTTGCTCCATTGAATAAAAAAATGAGAGGAACCGCCAGGAACTTGGTGTTGCTGGCTACCTCCACTACTGTGTTGTTGATGAGGAGCGGTCTGTGACAGGTCTGACTCCTCCTGAAGTCAACAACAATCTCCTTGGTTTTGTCCAAGTTCAGGATCAAGTTGTTTGTCTTACACCAGTCTACCAGATGGTTCACCTCCTCTCTATAGGCCAGGTCCTTGTCGTCCTGGATGAGGCCCACTACCGTCGTATCATCCCAGACTTCCCAATGTGGTCGGTAGTGGACCTGGCACAGCAGACATGGGTCATCAGGGTGAACAGCAACGGACCCAGTTGAGCTCACTAAGCTGTCGGCATCCTGACAGCTTAGTAAATGCTGTCAGGATGTACAATTATCTGGGATCAATCTGAATTCATGCCTTTGAGGAACAACATGAGCCCTTCCTTTTAAAGTTTGATCCCATTCAAACTCATTACTTCTCACTTTACCCATCTTGGACCTAAGATTAAAAAAAAATACAGAGTTTCTATTTAAATGGATTTTTGTGGATATGATTGAAAAATCCGGGATGGCGGCGCGTGCCTCACGCTGCGGCTTCTCTCTCTCCCGACGGTGCGACGTTTCGTGTTTTTCGTTCGTGTTTCTGTCACCAAAGTTGTGTTTTTACAAGTCATATGCATACCAAACCAAAGTACAGCCGGGGGTTTCTGCTCGACGTTGGAAACAGCTACACTGTCGAGCTGAACTCTGAACTCGCCGGCCAACTTCGGGAACGCGGTCTGCTCCGGGAACCAACACTTCCGCCGACCCCCGCGCCTCAACCTCCGCCGCAATGGAAGCGTCACAAGCGGCGCTACAGGAAGCAGAAGAGGGGCAAGCGAGCCGGTATCCGGACGAGACTGGCGGAGAACCCGAACAAACCGACGGTTCCCTCCATCGTGTTGGCCAACGTTCGTTCGCTGGACAACAAACTGGACCACATCCGATTACTCTGCTCCGCCGAGAGGACCGTGAGAGAGAGCTGTGTCTTTGTGTTCACGGAAACATGGCTCAACGACAGCATACCGGACCACGCCATCCAGCTCGACCAGCTGACCTGCTACCGGGCGGACCGAGCACACACCGAGGCAGGTAAGGGCCGCGGCGGCGGCCTTTGTGTTTTCCTCCGTGATGCTTGGTGTAGAGATGCTGTGGTGGTCTGCAAACACTGCTCACCCCTGGCGGAGTTTATGATTATTAAATGTTGTCCTTTCTATCTACCGCGCGAATACTCGGTCATACTCCTCACTGCTGTTTACATCCCCCCCAGCCCCTCCACCAACACCAGGAGAGAGGCGCTGACCGAGCTGTACCAGCGGATCAGCGAGCAGCAGACAGCCCACCCTGAGGCCTTCCTCATCCTGGCGGGGGACTTCAACCACGCAGACCCAAGGACCATCTTTTCAAATCTTCACCACCACATCAAGTTCCCCACGCGAGGGAGACAACATTCTGGACCAAGTCTACACCAACAACAAGACAGCCTACAAGCCCACCCCCTCCCCCACCTCGGTGCCTCAGACCACATCACTGTCATGCTACTGCCAGCATACAGGCCACTGGTTAAAGTTGTCAGACCAGTCTGGAAGCAGGTCCGGGTGTGGCCAGAGGGGTCCACAGAGGCACTCCAAGACTGCTTCAACACCACAGACTGGAGCATGTTCAGAGAAGCTGCCACCACCAACAACACCACAGACCTCCAGGAGTACACAGAATCTGTTACCGCCTACATCGCCAAGTGCATTGATGATGTAACAGACTCCAAAACCATCATAGTCAGAGCCAACCAGAAGCCGTGGATGAAAAAGGAAGTCTACAGACTCCTGAAGGCTCGGAACGCTGCCTTCAGAGCTGGAGACAAAGTGGGTCTAAAGACAGCTACGACCAACCTGTCCCATGGCATCAGGGAGGCTAAGAGACGGTACTCCAGGAGGATAGCCCGCCGTTTCAGCAACAGCAGGGACACACGGAGCCTGTGGCGAGGGATTCAGACCATTACGGACTACAAGCCCCCACCGCAGACCTGTGAGAGCAGCACATCCCTGCTGAATGAGCTGAACACATTCTTCGCCCGCTTCGAGGCACACAACACCATCGCCGCACAGAAAGCACCACCCCCTCCCGGCGACCAGGTGCTGACGCTGTCACCGGACATTGTGAGGAGATCCCTCAGCAGGATCAACGCCCGCAAAGCTCCGGGTCCTGACAACATACCTGGTCGTGTACTGAGAGACTGTGCAGGAGAACTCACGGAGGTCTTCACAGACATCTTTAACATGTCACTGAGTCAGGCGGTGGTTCCCACGTGCTTCAAAGCCACCAACATCCGTCCGGCCCCAAAACGGTCATCTCCCTCCTGCTCCAACGACTACCGTCCAGTCGCACTGACCCCCATCATCATGAAGTGCTTTGAATGGCTAGTCATGCATCACATCAAGGCTGCTCTCCCCCCCTCTTTGGACCCCTACCAGTTCGCATATCGCTCCAACCGGTCCACTGACGACGCCATCTCCACTGCCCTCCACACAACCCTCACACATATGGACACCAGAAACGCTTATGTAAGAATGCTTTTCATCGACTTCGGTTCAGCATTCAACACCATCATCCCCCAGCAGCTCATTCACAAACTGGACCAGCTGGGGATCAACACCTCAATGTGCAACTGGCTGTTGGACTTCCTGACTGGGAGACCACAGGCAGTACGGGTCGGCAGCAACACATCCAGCACCATCACACTGAGCACAGGGGCCCCCCAGGGATGTGTGCTGAGCCCCCTCCTCTTCACCCTGCTGACCCACGACTGCACACCGATGCACAGCTCCAACCTCTTCGTAAAGTTTGTGGAGACACGACTGTGGTGGGTCTCATCAACAACAACGATGAGTCAAACTACAGGAGCGAAGTGAGCTGCCTGGCTGAGTGGTGCAGACAACAATCTCTCCCTGAACGTGGAGAAGACCAAGGAGATTGTTGCTGACTTCAGGAGACAACACACCCAGCATGCTCCTCTGACCATCAACGGTGCTGCTGTGGAGAGGGTGAGCAGCACCACATCTCAGAGGACCTCTCCTGGACTGTTAACACCGCATCACTCGCCAAGAAGGCACAGCAGCGTCTCTACTTCCTCCGCAAACTGCGAAGAGCCAGAGCCCCGGCCCCCATCAGGTAACCTTCTACAGAGGCACCATCGAGAGCATCCTGACCAGCTGCATCACCGTGTGGTACGGATCCTGCACCGCAACCTGCCGCAAGTCTCTCCAGCGCGTCGTGAGAGCAGCTGAGAAGATCGTTGGTGTCTCTCTCCCCTCACTTCAGGACATCTACAGACCCGTCTGACTCCAAAGCCCTCAGCATCGTGAGAGACCCCACCCACCCGTCACACAGCCTCTTCAGTCTGCTGCCATCAGGGAGGAGGCTGCGGACCCTCCAGGCCAGAACCAGCCGACTGAAGGACAGCTTCGTCCACCAGGCCGTCAGGACACTTAACGCTCTCCCGGCTCTTCCACCGTTTCCCGCCTTGCCCCCCCCCTCACTCACTCTGATCTCAGTATCTGCACCAGGCACTTTTGGCAGAACTGGACCGCTTGCTTTGCACCGGGTCACTTTAATCAGACCGAAAAACTGTTGTTGTCATGTCACAACTTGTTTCTTGTCTCTTTTTTTTTTTGCAAATATCTTTTTATTTTTATTTTTTTGAAGATATGAACAAACAAATAAAGTGATACATATAGAAAAAAAAGGACAGATCAGAACAAGGAGGTACATAGAGTCCGTTGGGTTGAGATCTTTCTCCCTCTAGGAAATTGAGTACAAAGTTCACTACTTGTCATATCCATTTCTTCTTTTATACATAGACCATTTTTCCCAGTCTTTCAAGAATTGTTGTTCTTTCATTTTTAGTTTGCAAGTCAGTCTCTCCATTATTTGGGTTTCTTCCACAATACACATCCATTGTTTGTGCGTTGGTGCTTCAGCCTTCATCCATTTCTTAGTTATGGCTTTCTTTGCTGCCACAAGAAGGACTTTTATTAGATTTTGGTCCGTTCTATTTACAGTTCCTTTTAGGTAGCCCAGATACATCACAAGACACGTTCGGGGTATTTTGTACATAAGAACGTCACATAAAGATAAATGGATGTTGTCCCAAAAAGGTTGTAATTTCTCACACTTCCAAAAAATGTGCGTTTGGTTTGAATCTTTGTCTGTACAAGTTCTCCAGCATAATTGTTGAGTTTTGATTAGTTTACCCTTGATTTGAGGTGTTATGAAATATCTAATTTGGTTTTTCCATGCAAATTCTCGCCATTTCGGAGACTGTGTAGTAGTTTGATGTACCTTCCACATATCATCCCACATCTCCTCTGAGATTTCTTCTCCCAGCTCTCTTTCCCACTTTGCCCTGACATACAAAGTTGAATCCCCTTTTGAATCCATAAGGAACTTATAGAAAACTGATATAACCTTGGGAATATTTTCACTGTAAGCCCGTACCAATGTCTTAATTATTGGGTGTACTTTGTCCTCCTCCGTCATAATCCGCTTTTCATAATAATCTCGCATTTGCATATATCTGAATAGGTCTTGGTTTGTTAGATCATATGTGTCTTTCAGTTCCTGAAATTCTTTCATTTTACCTTTTTTTATCATTTTACACATGGCCGTTATACCCTTATCAACCCATTGTTTGAACCTATAATCGAGTTGTGCAGGTCTAGATTTGTCATCATATGCTATCCATTTCAGCAATCCGAGTTCTTTACCCAGTCTTAGTTGTTTTACAACAGAACACCATTTCTCGAGGATATATAATGTTATTGGAGTTAGATCTAACTGCTCTTTAACAGTGGCTGGAATCTCACTTTCACCCATACATGTTTGAACTGGGAATTTGAGTGCAGACATTTCTATGTCTTTCCACCGGGCAACATACTCTGTGTTGCACCAGTATGCTAGACGATGTATTTGGGCAGCACTAAAGTATTCTTTTAAATTGGGTAAGGCTCTTCCCCCTTTTGTATTTGGCAGCTGTAGAGTATGATAGCGTATTCTTGGTTGTTTTCCTTCCCATATAAATCTGGATATAAGTTTATCCCATTTTTGGAACTGGGATTGTGGGATGTCCACTGGCAGAGCCAGAAACAAGTATAGGGGACGTGGTAGTACATTCATTTTTATAACATTTATTCTTTCACTTAATCCTAGCGTATATGTGGACCATCTTTCAATGTCTTTCCTGATATTAACATTTGTGTTCTCATAATTATTTCTATACATGTTCGCAGGGTCTTTAGGAATATTCACCCCCAAATATATTAGTGATTTAGCTTCCCATTTTATTTTCCATTCCTTCAAGCCTTGATTTGCAACACAATTAAACATGAGTGTCTGAGTTTTGTTTATATTAATTTTATATCCGGAGCATCGACCAAATCTATCAAAAATCTTCATCAAATTACCAAATGATTTGACTGGATCAGATAAATAAATCATAACATCATCCGCGAACAGGCCAATAGTATGTACCTGTCCACTGATGTCTATTCCCATTATCCAAGTGTCCTGTCTCACCATTTGGGCCAATGGCTCGATGTATAGGGCAAAGAGCACAGGACTGAGGCAACAGCCTTGCCTAGTTCCCCTTCCTAAACTGAATCTATTCGTGAGGGAGCCATTGACTTTAATTCTACCAGTGGGTTTGTAGTAGAGAGATTTAATGCATTTAATTGATTTTTCATTGAATCCAAATCTTTCCAGTGTTAGATATAGAAATTCCCAATTAACTCTGTCAAATGCCTTTTCAGCATCTAAACTTATTAGGGCGGCTGGTAGTTTTTGTTTACGTATCTTATTTATTATGTGAATTGTTCTTCTTATGTTATCATGTGTTTGTCTGCCTTTGACAAACCCAGTTTGGTCTTCATCTATTAGGCATCCCTAGGCATAATAATTTTGTTGTAGGTATCTTGCTCTTGTTTCTGTCTCGTATTGGAGAAGATCATTAATCTTCTTTTTTGTTTCATTAATTTGGTGTTTTGTTGTTTGATCTGCTTTGTGTCTAAAGGCCTGTTTCTTATCTCTCAGTTCTGAAATGAGTGTCTCATATTTTTTTACTCTCTCTTTTTTCATTTTACTTCCAATTGCTATAAATTTTCCTCGTATCACTGCTTTTAGTGCATCCCAAATAATAGCTGGATTTGTTTCTCCATTATCATTTCATTCAAGGTACTTTTGTATATCTATTTCAATTTCTCTGGTCACTGTTTTGTTGTTTAGGATTCCTGCATTCAGCCTCCATACTGTGTTTTTTCGCCTACCCTTAAGTTCAATTTTTAAGTAAATGGCATTGTGGTCTGATATATCAGCTACTCCAATGTAACATCCCTGTATTGTGTTCATATGCTCGTTCTGCACAAAAAAATAATCAATCCTGGAATAGACCGAATGTGTTTCTGAGTAGTGACTGTAGTTTTTTTGTAGAGGGTGGAGGTCTCTCCACACATCAGTAAATCCCATTGACTTCCATGCATTTTTAACAAATCTAGAGGTTGGTTTCTTATTTCTATTCTGGCTGGTTGTGTCTAGGTTGTAGTCCATAATTACATTTAGATCTCCTCCACAGATACATATACCTTCCACTTCAATTGCTATAGTGTCAAATAAAAGCTTGAAGAACTCTTTGGTACTCTCCGGTGGCGCATAGACATTTACCAGCGTTACTGTTGTCTGGTCAATTACTCCTTTAATTATAATAAATCTCCCCTCTTTATCTTTAACTTCACGTTTACATTCAAACTTAACTGTGTTAGCTATCAATATTGCTACCCCTCGTTTTCGTGGATTAGCATGTGAGCTGTAGAAAGTGCTCTTAAACCCAAACTTTTTCAATTTTTCATGTTCTGCATTTGTCAAATGGGTCTCTTGCAGGAAGTTTATGTGTTTTTTTTCTTTCTTTATTTTAGTCATAATTCTGGCCCTTTTGACTGGGTTTCCCAGACCATTTACATTAAGAGAAAGGAGATGACATTCATTTGTTTTAGTATCCATAAATGGTTATAGTCTTTTTAACAAAGTAATATCCCACCCACAGGTTTCTACATGGACCTCCTCCAACCAACAGCATAACAAACAAAAACTTAGAACACATTTTAACTATATACATGAACAGTTGCTTCCACGAAAGGGAGTCAACATTAATATCTCTATCAACTCTGCTCCCTTCCTGTTTTAAGGGGGAAGACCTCATAAAAAGAGAGGGCCCCTTGCTAGCGATGAGATTCGTCCCATACAGGATTGTTTCACCCATCCTAGTCGAACAAATAAGTCCCATTCCCTCACATCCAACATTTCCCGAGTGTGTTACCCTTCCTATCAGAGGACATTGACATGTCTGATTCTAATTTAGATGACTATTTTAATGAAACACTTAAACGTTTTTTTTTTTTTTTTTACTTATCATTCCTTCGTGTTTTTGCGCTCGAATTCCCGGAGCTGTGCGCATGCTCCTCTGGCGGCTTGTTCTGGTCTCTCTTTCCTGCCCGGTTTCCACGCCGCGACACCCGTTGACAGTAGCTTCTCCACCAGAGCAAACTCCCTGGTCTGTCCCGCTGGGTCTTCCACCTCGTATCCTCTCTTCCTCAGGTCGTTGGTCGCGTCCTCAGCATCCGCGTACATTACCACTCCGCCCGGCCAATGCACGCGCATTTTATTGAAGGGGGTCTGGAAGCGGATTCCTTCTCTCTTCAGCACCTTTTTGATGTTTACGTACGCCTTGCGTTGCTGCAAAATCCTCTCCGCGTAGTCGTGATCGAAAAAGATCCTTTTCTCTCCATACATGACAGTCTTTTTGTCCCACGCTTTTTTAAGTATCATGTCTTTCACGGTGAATTGTTGGAAGCATATTACAATAGACCGCGTAGGATGACCTGCTCTTGGCTTCGGAGCCAGTGCTCGGTGGGCTCTCTGAATCTGAAGATTCAAGTTCAGTGAAAACTCCTCTTTCAGCCATTTGTCAATAAAATCAACCATCGAGTTCTCCGTCGCCTCCGCTTCCTCTTCAATACCATAAATTCTTAGGTTATTCCGCCTCGACCTCGATTCCAAGTCATCCAACTTTTCCTTCATCTTTTTCTGCTCTTTCAATAAATCGCACAGCGCCCTGTTCGCGTCGCGGCTCCACGCTTCCATCTCCTCCGTCCGCGTCGCGGCGGCGTTGATCTTCTCCTTTTGCTCGCCCATCTCCGCTGATATCGTGGAGAGTTTCCGATAGATGTCCTCCCTGAATTCGGTTAACTTCTCGCTCATTTCGGCCGTAATGTCTTCTTTGAATACTTTCAAGTCCGCCTTCATTTCGTTATGCAAACCTTGAATTTGTTTGCTAATCCCGTCTAGGCTGCTCTGAAAGTTAGCCATGTTAGCTTCGGGTGCTAGCATGTCCTCCTTTTCGTTGTTCTTTTCCTCTCTGTTCTGCGTAGTTGGGTTCTTTTTCTTTCTTGAAAGACCCCCCGCTCATATTCTTGCTTTCTATATCGTATGCAATCAGATTCCTCGAGTTTTTAGCGGAGTTTGTTCTAATTTGTGAGTTGGTATGAGGGAGCTACCTTTTCACGCGTCCATGTGCCTCAGCACCCAACCGGAAGCCCGAACGTTTCTTGTCTCTTTTAACTTGCACTTTGTGTTTAAAATGTATTTATTGTGTAGCACCGAGGGTTTGAGGGTAACGTAATTTCGATTCTCTGTATGTATCTTACATGTAGTAGAATTGACAATAAACTTGACTCTGACTCTGAAAATGAAAGCTTGGCGTTGGGGGTCCGTGTTTGAGCGTAGCTCATTTCATGGTCAGTGCAGGTGAGATGTTGAGAGGAGCAAAGTGAACAGCTTGAACTAACTTTCACTCAAATAAAACATAAACAACATGACCAGGCCACTTTGTCGTTTTCATTTTGTTACTCCTTTGTTATTGTCTTGTCCGTTGTAGTTTTAATATAAGAAAAAGCTTAATTAAAATTATTTTTTTTAAAACATTTCAACATTTTATATAATACAAGACACATGCATCTGGAAAGAAACTTAAAATGTTGGTGTTCTGAAATCATGTGGTTAACATGTAGTTTACCTGTGAGGTGAGCCCTGAATGTCCTCGACGGCTGGCCACGCCCCTGGCAGGTGTAATGGTAGTGATGGAGGTGGTGGTAGTGCTTGGTACCAGAACCCGCTGTGTCATCCAGATCTGACTGAAGAGCCACATGTCCACATAGAGACCGGCTCTGCACAGGATGGAGACAAGATGGTACAAAGTCTGAGTAACACAAACATATATAACACCCAACCTGATTCATTTAGCATAAAGACTTGTTAAACTCGTTCACACATCATAAGAAGCTTCCTGTAGGTCTTTGATAGAATCCAGAACATTGGGACGCTACTATGGCAGGATGTTCACCTCAGGTGTCATCACGGTGAGATGAATATTCAGAATGGCAGCACCACGCCATCGTTAAAGAGAAAATACGTCAGGAAGTTCACCTGCCATCCAAATGACAATGCTGAGATTAGCACAACTGCCCTGAAGGGCTGACATTGGAGGGGCGGCTGGACTGAAAGGCCCCCAACGCTGCTCGGGGGCCACGTTCTGGTCTCTGGAAGGCGCCTTGAGACAACGTGTGTTGTAACAAACGCTATAAAAACAAAAGTGAACTGGAAACTTCACACACCGGTTGACAAAGGTTGTCATTTAGAACCACTGGATCAGAATCCACTTTATTTGCTGGGTTTGTGTAAACAAATGAGGAGTTTGATTGGGCCGACAACAGTCTCTTGAAGGTCAATAGAGGGATAAAAAGAAGGAACGATAACCTGCCATAGCCATACAAAACATGTTCATTGTATACAAGACAGGACCAATATTCACAGACGTGCACAAATTGCACAAATGTTCAACCCTCTGTGACCACTGGAAGTTCTGCAGGGACCGTCTGGGAGAAGAAACCGTCTCTGTGACGGAGTTTTGGTGCGCACTGCTCTGTAGCTTCTACCAGACAGGAGAGGTTTGAAAAGTTTGTGTCAGGGTCTGAGGAGATGTTCCCTGCCGTTTCCTGCCGTGGACCAGTACAAGTCCTCGATGGAGGGAAGGTTGGCCCCGATGAGTTCTTCTGCAGACCTTCCTGTCCGTTGAAATCTGCGCCTGTCCTGTTTGGTCTCTGATCCCAACCAGACACTGATGAAGACTGGATGAAGGTGATCAGCGGGTCTTGGGGCAGGTTCAACGTTCTGAGCTGTCTCAGGAATGGATTTAATTATAAACTTTACACACAAGAAGTGTGACAAGACCAGAGTAACGAAACATCCCACTGCATCATGGGATGTCCCCTGGAGCCCAGGCCTATAGCAGCAGAACTAACGGGGTGTTTCCAGGACCTGATCCAGCCCTTACTGTAAACTTCATTAAAAATCAACATTTAAGCTGATCTTAGACACATCTCAGCGTCAAGATCTAGACTAAAGGCCAGTGGTCCAAATTCTCCATAGAGAGAAGATCCTTTTAAGGAAAAGCTTATATCATTTATAATGAACACGGCGGTCATTTCAGGAGCATCTGTACTTGGAACTTGCAACAACAAAAAAGAGGAAGTTGTAACTGAAAACATCACAGGTTCAAATATGACATCAGTGATGACATCAGTGATGACATCGTGATGACATCATGATGACATCACAGACAGCTTCATGGGACTATTTTGGTCCCATCCTAGCTTTGTTCCATCATATCAGTCTTAAGACCACAATCACCACATCAGTCCGTAGGAAGCCTCAGAGGCAGAAAATCAGCAGATTTTCTTAAGAAAAATAAACAGAACTAATGAACGCAGCAAGACAAGATCAGCCACCCGTGGAGGAACAAGTTAAGAGAACAGCCTTAGAATTACTCTTAACAAAATTGTTTGACTTGATTCTGACTAAAACTAATATAAAGATCCCCTCAGCCAGGAAAGCCGCGATAGTTGAGCGTAAATTTGATAACATATGGATGGAAGTCTGGCGATTAGAAATTCCACTGGAAATATTACAGGATGTGGAAGCGACTCTTTTGGCGTATCTGGTGAAAAGGTTTGGCGACATTTACAATCTACTGGGACTGTTTTTTGTGGATACTGCAGAACATAGCTGGGAACTCATCCTAGCCATCAAGACTTTGGTGGAGACACCAAAGTTCCACAGATGCGTGAACAGAGTCGGCCTTTGTTTGTCACGTAATTGGCATTGGGCGGTGGGTATCACATGTGTTGCAGCGTTTCTTACCAGAACTACAACATATAATATTCAGTTCAATCCATAATATTAACTGCTCTGTTTTGTTAAGGTGTTCTGGCGCGTTTAGTAAATATTACTTAATTCTAGGTCAGGTCAGACATGAATATTTAGGCACCAAACGCCACTATTAAATAACTATTAACCTCCACCTTTAAAGCAGAATAGGTTATATTTTCCAGGTTTTCTCCGGGTGCTCCGGTTTTGCTCCATTGCATAAACAAATGAGAGGAACCGCCAGGAACTTGGTGTTGCTGGCTACCTCCACTACTGTGTTGTTGATGAGGAGCGGTCTGTGACAGGTCTGACTCCTCCTGAAGTCAACAACAATCTCCTTGGTTTTGTCCAAGTTCAGGATCAAGTTGTTTGTCTTACACCAGTCTACCAGATGGTTCACCTCCTCTCTATAGGCCAGGTCCTTGTCGTCCTGGATGAGGCCCACTACCGTCGTGTCATCCCAGACTTCCCAATGTGGTCGGTAGTGGACCTGGCACAGCAGACATGGGTCATCAGGGTGAACAACAACGGACCCAGTTGAGCTCACTAACTGGAACTGGAAACTTCACACACCGGTTGACAAAGGTTGTCATTTAGGACCACTGGATCAGAATCCACTTTATTTGCTGGGTTTGTGTAAACAAATGAAGAGTTTGATTGGGCCGACAACAGTCTCTTGAAGGTCAATAGAGGGATAAAAAGAAGGAACGATAACCTGCCATAGCCATACAAACATGTTCATTGTATACAAGACAGGACCAATATTCACAGACGTGCACAAATTGCACAAATATTCACCCTCTGTGACCACTGGAAGTTCTACAGGGACCGTCTGGGAGAAGAAACCGTCTCTGTGACGGAGTTTTGGTGCGCACTGCTCTGTAGCTTCTACCAGACAGGAGAGGTTTGAAAAGTTTGTGTCAGGGTCTGAGGAGATGTTCCCTGCCGTTTCCTGCCGTGGACCAGTACAAGTCCTCGATGGAGGGAAGGTTGGCCCCGATGAGTTCTTCTGCAGACCTTCCTGTCTGTTGAAGTCTGCGCCTGTCCTGTTTGGTCTCTGATCCCAACCAGACACTGATGAAGACTGGATGAAGGTGATCAGCGGGTCTTGGGGCAGGTTCAACGTTCTGAGCTGTCTCAGGAATGGATTTAATTATAAACTTTACACACAAGAAGTGTGACAAGACCAGAGTAAGGAAACATCCCACTGCATCATGGGATGTCCCCTGGAGCCCAGGCCTATAGCAGCAGAACTAACGGGGTGTTTCCAGGACCTGATCCAGCCCTTACTGTAAACTTCATTAAAAATCAACATTTAAGCTGATCTTAGACACATCTCAGCATCAAGATCTAGACTAAAGGCCAGTGGTCCAAATTCTCCATAGAGAGAAGATCCTTTTAAGGAAAAGCTTATATCATTTATAATGAACACGGCGGTCATTTCAGGAGCATCTGTACTTGGAACTTGCAACAACAAAAAAGAGGAAGTTGTAACTGAAAACATCACAGGTTCAAATATGACATCAGTGATGACATCAGTGATGACATCGTGATGACATCATGATGACATCACAGACAGCTTCATGGGACTATTTTAGTCCCATCCTTGCTTTGTTCCATCATATCAGTCTTAAGACCACAATCACCACATCAGTACGTAGGAAGCCTCAGAGGCAGAAAATCAGCAGATTTTCTTAAGAACAATAAACAGAACTAATGAACGCAGCAAGACAAGATCAGCCACCCGTGGAGGAACAAGTTAAGAGAACAGCCTTAGAATTACTCTTAACAAAATTGTTTGACTTGATTCTGACTAAAACTAATATAAAGATCCCCTCAGCCAGGAAAGCCGCGATAGTTGAGCGTAAATTTGATAACATATGGATGGAAGTCTGGCGATTAGAAATTCCACTGGAAATATTACAGGATGTGGAAGCGACTCTTTGGCGTATCTGGTGAAAAGGTTTGGCGACATTTACAATCTACTGGGACTGTTTTTTGTGGATACTGCAGAACATAGCTGGGAACTCATCCTAGCCATCAAGACTTTGGTGGAGACACCAAAGTTCCACAGATGCGTGAACAGAGTCGGCCTTTGTTTGTCACGTAATTGGCATTGGGCGGTGGGTATCACATGTGTTGCAGCGTTTCTTACCAGAACTACAACATATAATATTCAGTTCAATCCATAATATTAACTGCTCTGTTTTGTTAAGGTGTTCTGGCGCATTTAGTAAATATTACTTAATTCTAGGTCAGGTCAGACATGAATATTTAGGCACCAAACGCCACTAATTAATAATTATTAACCTCCACCTTTAAAGCAGAATAGGTTATATTTTCCAGGTTTTCTCCGGGTGCTCCGGTTTTGCTCCATTGCATAAAAAAATGAGAGGAACCGCCAGGAACTTGGTGTTGCTGGCTACCTCCACTACTGTGTTTTTGATGAGGAGCGGTCTGTGACAGGTCTGACTCCTCCTGAAGTCAACAACAATCTCCTTGGTTTTGTCCAAGTTCAGGATCAAGTTGTTTGTCTTACACCAGTCTACCAGATGGTTCACCTCCTCTCTATAGGCCAGGTCCTTGTCGTCCTGGATGAGGCCCACTACCGTCGTGTCATCCCAGACTTCCCAATGTGGTCGGTAGTGGACCTGGCACAGCAGACATGGGTCATCAGGGTGAACAGCAACGGACCCAGTTGAGCTCACTAACTGGAGCTGGAAACTTCACACACCGGTTGACAAAGGTTGTCATTTAGAACCACTGGATCAGAATCCACTTTATTTGCTGGGTTTGTGTAAACAAATGAAGAGTTTGATTGGGCCGACAACAGTCTCTTGAAGGTCAATAGAGGGATAAAAAGAAGGAACGATAACCTGCCATAGCCATACAAAACATGTTCATTGTATACAAGACAGGACCAATATTCACAGACGTGCACAAATTGCACAAATATTCAACCCTCTGTGACCACTGGAAGTTCTGCAGGGACCGTCTGGGAGAAGAAACCGTCTCTGTGACGGAGTTTTGGTGCGCACTGCTCTGTAGCTTCTACCAGACAGGAGAGGTTTGAAAAGTTTGTGTCAGGGTCTGAGGAGATGTTCCCTGCCGTTTCCTGCCGTGGACCAGTACAAGTCCTCGATGGAGGGAAGGTTGGCCCCGATGAGTTCTTCTGCAGACCTTCCTGTCCGTTGAAGTCTGCGCCTGTCCTGTTTGGTCTCTGATCCCAACCAGACACTGATGAAGACTGGATGAAGGTGATCAGCGGGTCTTGGGGCAGGTTCAACGTTGTGAGCTGTCTCAGGAATGGATTTAATTATAAACTTTACACACAATAAGTGTGACAAGACCAGAGTAAGGAAACATCCCACTGCATCATGGGATGTCTCCTGGAGCCCAGGCCTATAGCAGCAGAACTAACGGGGTGTTTCCAGGACCTGATCCAGCCCTTACTGTAAACTTCATTAAAAATCAACATTTAAGCTGATCTTAGACACATCTCAGCATCAAGATCTAGACTAAAGGCCAGTGGTCCAAATTCTCCATAGAGAGAAGATCCTTTTAAGGAAAAGCTTATATCATTTATAATGAACACGGCGGTCATTTCAGGAGCATCTGTACTTGGAACTTGCAACAACAAAAAAGAGGAAGTTGTAACTGAAAACATCACAGGTTCAAATATGACATCAGTGATGACATCAGTGATGACATCAGTGATGACATCAGTGATGACATGGTGATGACATCATGATGACATCACAGACAGCTTCATGGGACTATTTTAGTCCCATCCTTGCTTTGTTCCATCATATCAGTCTGAAAACCACAATCCTCACATCAGTACGTAGGAAGCCTCAGAGGCAGAAAATCAGCAGATTTTCTTAAGAACAATAAACAGAACTAATGAACGCAGCAAGACAAGATCAGACACCCGTGGAGGAACAAGTTAAGAGAACAGCCTTAGAATTACTCTTAACAAAATTGTTTGACTTGATTCTGACTAAAACTAATATAAAGATCCCCTCAGCCAGGAAAGCCGGGATAGTTGAGCGTAAATTTGATAACATATGGATGGAAGTCTGGCGATTAGAAATTCCACTGGAAATATTACAGGATGTGGAAGCGACTCTTTTGGCGTATCTGGTGAAAAGGTTTGGCGACATTTACAATCTACTGGGACTGTTTTTTGTGGATACTGCAGAACATAGCTGGGAACTCATCCTAGCCATCAAGACTTTGGTGGAGACGCCAAAGTTCCACAGATGCGTGAACAGAGTCGGCCTTTGTTTGTCACGTAATTGGCATTGGGCGGTGGGTATCACGTGTGTTGCAGCGTTTCTTACCAGAACTACAACATATAATATTCAGTTCAATCCATAATATTAACTGCTCTGTTTTGTTAAGGTGTTCTGGCGCATTTAGTAATTAATACTTAATTCTAGGTCAGGTCAGACATGAATATTTAGGCACCAAACGCCACTATTAAATAACTATTAACCTCCACCTTTAAAGCAGAATAGGTTTTATTTTGCAGGTTTTCTCCGGGTGCTCCGGTTTTGCTCCATTGCATAAAAAAATTAGACACTTGTCGTCAACGCCTCAGACACCTTCGTCTCCCTCCTCTTCTCCAAAAATTCTTCTCCATTTCTTCCTCTTCAGCTGCTTGGTTATGGAGGTAAAGTCACCTTGAAATGTCTCAGATGAGGAAACCTGAACAAAATGTGGTATCATCTGCCACCCCGGGGCTGCAGTGCTGCCCCTGCTGGGGGGTGGGTGTGGGTGGCGCTGGTGGCTGCAGGGTCCTATACCCACAGTGACAGTAACAATGACTGATGGGGCCTGCTAGGCCCTGGGGGCTAGGGTTGTCAGTAGCGCGGGGGCGGGGATCGGGTTGTCCGCCACCGTCATTAACAAAGGAATAGAGGGAGGAAGGGGAAAGGAAAAAAAAAAAAGTGTGTGTGTATATATGTGTATATAAATGTATATAGATATATGTAACCAAAGAAAAAAAAAAAAAAAAAAAAAAAAAAAAAAAAAAAAAATTTGAGTGACACAGGGTCCAGGTGGGGTGAGTGGGTCACATGAGGGACTACCAGGGGAACATGTGCTGGACGGCCCCGGCAGATCACTGGGTGCCTGGTGGTCTGGCCTGCGCTCCTACTGTCTGGGTCTTGTCCCTCGGGGGGGGTGGCTGGGTCTCGGGGGGGCTGGGGCTGCTCCTTGGCTGCGGCGCCCGGTACTGGGGCCGGCTGCTGGGGGGGTCCCCTGG